>QYTT01056460.1:0-27539 GCA_006980735.1 Dasypogon diadema
AATTTTTTGATGAACCATCAAAAAATATTTCGATGTTTTAATTAAATAGTTTTGTAATTCTACCAAAGTACCTGTTGTAGATATGTACACACTTCTTTTGTTAGTTGCACAACATTTGATACAAATTATCAAAACCATTTCGCTAACTTTTTTACGCTGGACGTTGTAATTCATACAATTTCTTTGTTGAAGAATCCAACTTACTTTGTACATTCAACCAAGATTTCAAAATATCACACCAAGTTTTCTTTGGTGTATTACACAAATATTTTCTAATTCACACATTTTATAACGATATTACATACAATGCTTTTTATATAAACTGCCTTATGCTTAGATAATTTACCACTTCGTACTTGGATAACTTTTCCAGGTTAAATAGTACAAATTGCATTTGTTCTTTGGTAAATTCAACTAATTCTTACTTGGATAATTTTTCTAAATGATTTTAGGCGTCATACATAAAAACTTGGTAGACCCATTTTTTACCAATCACTTAAGTGAATTGCAGTTGATTTTTTTCTAATTTTTCATAGATTTTTCTTTCAGTGTACTCTTCGTTCTCTATGGACATTTGACTTCCTTACACCGATGCCAGTGCGGCTGTTCCTCATTCAGCGTTTTCCTGTTCCTGTTCTCACTTGGCTAAAATTATCAAGTTTGGTCGACGAAGATATCTCTTTGATATACTTAACTTCTCCAGATCAAACAGAACATTCACCTTAATATTGCCCATTTCTCGTTTTTTAATTACAAAACGTCTGTTTTTCAGCCATATCATCAAAATGTTATGAATTTTTTATTCTTTTCTAGTTAATGCTATTCATTTCTGAGTTTTTAGCTTGTACATTTTAAAAAAGATATTTATCTTAATTGTACAAATGATTATGCTACGCTAATAAATTTGAATTTGAAAATGCTGGGTCATAATTATTTTATTATAGTAATAAATATTTTAAAACCAGAGAAATGGGTGAAAAAATAATGACTACCGTGAGAACTTACATATTAAGAAAAATATAAACAATATTATAAATTATAGCTAAGAACGCCTTACCTTACCACTTCTTCAATGCTCACTGCTTGAACGGAAGCGGGACGCTCCTCTTGGGAGTTTAGCATTATTAGTTGATAATCATGAAGTTCATAGCACTCCAGAGGTCGAGAGAATTGTATAATCTTGCCCATTTTTCCACCATACTGCACACCTAACTTACAACCAGTAGATGTTGCTCTTAAAGGGATTCATCCTTTAAGAAAAAACTTTGCTATTGCCCGAAACAATTGCTTAACGAACCATTCACAAAGAACTGTATAACAATTTAGCCAGAATTGCTTACATTACATACATATATCACTTCTTTAGCTCCAAACATTTTATCTGGCTTTTCTTAAATAAAATTTTATTCATTTAATGGAAATATATTTAGTGATGAACAAGATTAGTCAGAGACCTAAAGCTGCATCCAAATAAAAAAGATTCAATTGTTTAATCAATCATAAGTTCAAGAAAACATAGAGTCGACTTCATCACTACATCATGCTCCATGTGCTTCTGCTCTTATTTCAAAAAACACTATTACCAGAATATGTTCGTCCGTTCCTTACAGGAGAAAGCAGAAAGGGCTGGCCTTTGATTTTAGGTGCCACATCGTAAAAGAATTAAATGTAATTTGCCTACAACGTGCATAAGAAACATCTTAAGAAAACGGGTAAAATTCTATACAGGAAAGCAACACCACCCAAATTAAATATCCAGCATTTCAGATCGTCAAATTTTTCTGATAATTTCGCATTAAATAACGACTCCAATACGAACAAAAGTAAAGAGAAATTCAATAGGCTTTAGGAGTTAACATCTAAAAATTGGAAAATATGATACAACGGCTTTGATGTCGTAAAATTTCTATATATAGAACAATCTCGCCATTTCTTCAAGCACTGTAACGAAAAAATGTCTAATGAAATTGAAATAAATTTCTTAAAAGCGTAACCAGATAGTTTTGAACGTTTCTATAGTAATTTTTAAGTGTTGATTTTTATAACATTTGCCAGAGTCGGATTTCTTAAATTCAAAATGGCGGATTCAATATGGTGGACAAGATTTTCTAAACGTCAATGGAATGTTGACAAAATGACGAATATATAGGTTTTTGGGGCTGATGATAACGAATTTAAACTTAGCGCTTAAGAATTCAACCTCAAAAAACTTAAAGGGACGAATTACTCCTTTAACGCCAAAACTTTTAATGAACTCACCTAATTTAATGGAGTTTCAAAACTTAGTTTGGCAGAAAATATTTTACTCATTGCTCTGAGCAGAGGGTAAAATAACTCCTCCTGAGCTATTATTTAAAAATCAACTATAGAATTCAATTGATAAAATTTATTTCCTCTTCCGGAGAGAATTATATGACAAGTACTTCGAATAAATCCACTCGAAATAATTCTGTTGCTTGAATATTGCACAATTCCACACAATTCAATTCAAGTAATCTTCTGAAAATTTTTCATCATTCTATGTTATTTAAATTTGAAGCATAAAATTTGCTTGGCAATGAACATGTTCGAAAACTCCAGGCGAACTTTTCTTGTTGCTGTTCTAAACAATTTCAGAAAAGTTCTCTGTACTTATTTTCAGATCATAGCTTCGCGAAAAGAACTTAATTTAATTGTTAGGTAGCGCGGAAAATTAGAATTTTTCGCTTCAAAAGAAGAGGAAAAAATAACGCCACTTTTGATCGCGTCAATGTTATTACAGGATTTGGTGATGGTGACCCTTATACTTTCGGTCTTTGTATTCGACAGGAGAAACATCGGAACTATGTAGCAGCAAAATTTCTCACCCTAAGTGAGAGCAGCAAATTTTCCCACCCCTAAGTAAGAGCAGCAAATTTTCCCACCCCACGTAACGTTAGATGTGGACATCGGTGAAGAAAACATCATTAGTATCAGTAGAAGCGGCCCCAATAAACAGGGTGGTTACCTCTTGCACTATTTATTAAAAAATAACCTGGGTATAGTTAATATTGGTAACGAATCCACTTTTAACAATATAACTCGTCAGAAAGTGTTGGATCTTACTTTATTTATCCCCACCCTGACAACTATAACACTTAATTGGCACGCCTCAAAAGATATTTCTATCTGGGATCACAAACAAATAACAATTAACATCAAAGCCTCAGTCGTGCAATGCGAAGAAATCAAATATCAATATAGCGATAATGCAAGACTCCATACTTCACAAAATACTGTACAGATACCTTCACAATTAGGTTACGATATTCTTTCTCACCACTCCTATTCCCCAGATACTGCCCCAATAAATTTTCACATTTTCAGAATTTTAGATTCATTCTCGCATTAGGAAATCTTATCAGAGACCGAACCTCAGTAATTGGGATCTTCGAAAAATTGATCGCTTCTAAAAATTAAAATTCCTTCAAAACATCCTTTCAGTGGATTCCTGTTGGAAGAATATCATGGATGCAAATGTTGCCTGTTTTTATAAAGCACGATAATATATAGTTTTCAAAAATATCCAACATAAACTTGTCATATTAAAATCCGACTTTCGTATCCCAGTAGGAAATCGAACAGAAGTCGTTATATCATTAATGATATAGTAATGCAGAGGATAACGGAGACTATTGATGACAAAGTAATGCATAACGTATTGTACTAGAGAAATTTACGTTTTTTGGCTCATTGCGTTTGTTTCTTAATTTTGAGCGCAAATTCTCATATGCTTTTGAGAACAAAAAAGAACGGCAGTAAAAATTTAATACTTCAATTCATTAATGAAGTAATGAACACCTTTCCTACTGGAATGAAATAGCATGAACGGTTTGGGCGTAAAAACCCTGTAACAGACGAACACACAGATCCAGAATGAGCTCTAAAAAAACCCTAAAAAAACTATACTAAATAAAATTCTTAAAGCTTTAATTCGATTTTGTTCCCGTTATCCCACTGGATCAAGTCTTTTAATATAAAAGCATAGAATTCCAACAGGTTTATTTTATCTATAATTAAATATAGGACCTTGTTGCAAATTTAATTCAATAAGCTCCAATTACAGAAGAATTTCTTTCATTTGCCTTAGCAAAATAAGTAGGTATTTAATTTCCCAAGCGAATTACATAGAATTTAATAGAATCCTCTGTATAATACAAAAGCTTATAATTCACATTTACTGATCGTTCCGCCTGGCAAAGTAATTAAGAGCAGGTGTAATTCTCTCTGCATAAATTCGAGCAGAAAGCAGATGAGCTTTTCGCTCCGAAATTATACACTGAAATGCAAAAGTGTAGGCCATCAGAAGGATACCTAACCTAGTCACCGCCTACTGTTATTCCAGTTTATTCGGAACAACTGATAAGGAAGAGAAAACGTGCAGTCATTTTAAGACTACAGTGAAGAAGTGAGTGGGTGGAAACATAATTTCATCTAATTAAAAGGATATAGCGAGTATGAACACTTTTATTACATTTGCGATTATCCTTTTAAAAGGATTTAGTAAGATGAAAATTGAAGTGAACACGCTTTTGATAACCATACAATTTTGAAAACGTATACTTCAGCAATGAGGAAAGGTGAGTAATTACGACAACACCGGCATTTAATTATTTAACCATAAATATTTTACAAAATTCTTGTTGCAAATTTCTCCTGCCATAATCTTTTATCATAAATGGATCGACCACTGATAGTAATAATCAGTTTATTTAACTACACATTAAGGCTTTAAGCAATAGATCTGTAAGAATGGACGTTTGATATTTAGGTTTTAAAAAGAAAATACTCTACTTACTGTTGATTTAACTGAGCAAGTTTTGTGTTATTAATCTGAAAGGTAAACTGTATAGAGCAGTGTTCTCAGTATTTGATTATTTCAACATCTTTAATGTAATATTGTTTTCTCAGTATTAATTCTTGATATTGAGAAATTCGACTTGTGAAATATAATTTCAGCATCTTTCTCTGATCCATTTTCTCAGTCAATGTCAGTTTGACAGTAACACAGCTGATTTTCTTAATGGAAAGTACGGCTGTGTATCACCAGTTTCCCAATGATCATTTAGCGCTTAATGATCATTTAGCTAATTATCATTTAGTAGGGCTGTGCGTTTAAAATATTAGGCAATACCTTGAAAAAAATTATTGTTAATAAGTTACAATTTTGATATCTGATGAGGTTTTCGCATTCAATGCATTTTAAGAATAATTTCTAGCTTTAGCTATTCGTTAGCACTGAACGTGAGCGCCATGGAGAAGCATACAACTAGTGAAATAGTGAAGTTCACAATTCAGTAATCTACTCCCCCCATAAATCAAGTGAAAATAAACGAAAAACATTCACGCCGGCCAATGAGCGTTTTATCCTAAGGAGAATTCGTGACAATCATTTCCTTAGTGTCTCAAAATTGACTGTAGACGTCAAAATGCAATTAAATATTGATGTTAATTTTGAAACTGTTAGAAAAATGTTGAGGAGAAATGGATTCAATGGTAGAGTAGCCAAACGGAAGGCTCATTATACTGAAAATAACAGAAAAAGAGGCTCAACTTTACTTTACTTTTTTACCAGTACGTTACTAAATACAGTAATTTGGAACCTAATCTAGGTTTGAACAGACAGTAAAGCCCGATAGTAGACGAGCATACTGTGGGTGTGCATGGAAGAAAAAGGTAGTGACACCTTGACTTCGTCTGAGGGACTATGGATAGAAGAACTATGACTTGATATTCTTAAAAGAAATATCAAGCGGATTCCGCAATGGTTAACTACTATTGATGGGCTTGCATTCTATCAAAATAGAGTCACTGAGATATCTTTGAAGTTGCAGACCTTTGGCTGATATACAATTATTGCAAGAAGAGCTGCTACCCCAGCCACTTCGATATGTAGTTAAATGTATTAAAATTATGTACTAAATGAGACAGAATCAGAGTAAAAAGCTGTTTTCTTTCTTCCTTATAACATTACAACCTTATAAAACGTCTCTAGTGTTATTATTTAACATTTTGACAATGAAATAAAAGGAATTGACACTTTAAATTTTTACTTATTGAAACATTAATTTTGAGAAAAGAAATGGGAGTGTTAATGGCCCCTTTTTTCTTTAAAAAAATCCATTTTTTTCGTAAAACACGAGATGAACAATCAAAAATTCAGATTTTAAATATTCATATTTCCGGGAGGGTAAAGGGAAGGGAGAGTTAGGGATGGCTCTTTGAAAAGTCTATGAAATTGACTACTTAACAAAAAACCACCCGTGATCATAGGGTGTCTCATTTATAAAATACAGGGTATTAAGTAAAATGCAAACCAGACAATTTAATATGACTGTAGCTCCTTGTCCCTTGACATTTATAATCTTCTCATCTCAGTAATCCTAAGAGGATATTATACTTTTTTCGGCAAAACCTCCTTTCATCTAATAATTTAAACTCCTCTATACACCCTTGAGGCTTTCAGCTTCGATTTTCCAAGGGAGAAAAATCTTTTGATTTTCAGGAGATAACAAAAAACAAACCGCTTTGATTTTGCATATTGCTTCTAGTATAATACGTTTGTTTATCCTCCCAATACCGAGAAGTGGCTCTAAGAAAATTTATATTCAAATTATGAGGTAGCATAGTCTTTTGTGTTTGATATAAAGTACCACAATACTAAAAGTATGATCACATCCTTAATTATCGGCTTGGCGTGTACGTAGACGTATAGTTCTCCTTTTTATATTTTAATTATTTAAGTAAAAAAAGCTCGAAAAAAGAATATGCACCGAAGGGTGGAAAGTCTAGCCGTTCATTTTCCATTTTAACTAAAACAAAGAATGTCAAGAGCAAAGCTTATATTATTGCAAAGATAATGAGATAGAAACCATGGGGCAAGTCTAACTTTGAGGAAGTCATTAAAGAACAAAGACGAGTTAATAGCTTGCAAAGTACTTTTGGGTTGTAAGAAAAACTTCAAAAGTATCCTAGTATAGCTGGAACAGACAGATAGAATTTCTGTTAAAGAAAAGGCAAGATGATCATTTGAATATTTAATAGCAGATAATTCCCAGTGGGTGTTATCCCAACTAGAATCACTTTGAATGTCATCAATCAATCAAAAACTTATCACGTGTCCTACAGACTTGTTTATTTTTGCGAAGTTTGTATTCTTAAACCAACAAAGCCGCAGCGTTTTAAAGTTTCAACATACCTGCAGCAGTTTGATATCCAGTTAAGCACAGGTGAATTAAGCTGAGGTAAATAAAAAATGGTGTTTGCATTGATGAAAGCATTTTCTTCCGGCAACGTTTAGAAATACACTCCACCTTCAACTAGTAGAGAATGCCCGCTGAAGCTCCAAGTTCTCCTTACAGAAGAGCACACTATTCTAACTATTGATTTACACTTGATACACGCATGCATACATAGCGAAAACCCTTTAAAGACGAACACTGCACACGAATTCGGTTTAACACTGCAATTCTACATAACTGAATCACATCAATTCTTTAAATTAATTGGAAAACGTTACAACATATATCTGCACATATTCGAATCCTTCCCACTCCTATTCAGGCACCAAAAGTGAATGATGCCTTGTCTGCTGGGAAAAGTCTAATATATAAAAAACTGGGAGAAGGCAAGTGTTCTCATTCGACACAAATTAAGCTTACAGGTAAATTGTTTCGCACGTTTATTAGAAAAACAAGAGCACGCAATATACCAACAAGTGTCCTAACAAAAAAATGAGCACCGGTGATGATCCTAACCACTTCACTATAAGTGGGATACCGAACAACAGCTTGTCTGCGTTTGGAGTATTTTGTAACCCCAGTATCTGGTGCGTTGGAATCTTTTGAATACAATAACTCCCGTCTGAATGATAGAAACCAGCCGTTGAACGAAAGAAGGATGCTGAACTGAAAGCTTTCAAAAGTTGCAGTCAATATACAACCCAAAGATGAAGCATCCAATAGCTGGGATGGAAGGACAGACATGCGCGATTCTATCCAGAACTTTTTCATACTATTATTTTCTGCTGTTGTCAAAGAGCTTAGCAGAGCTGTTTGCCTTCTAAAGGCTCATAACTCTAGATAACAGTACTTGTAAGCTTTCAATGTCAGAACCAATGAATTCTGGATGTAAACAATCACTGGAATTGGAGGACACTGTGCTGGAGTACATAACTTTTAACTTGCTGATCCCGAAGATACGGCATGAAATAAATGCACTTGACATTATAAAGCATAAATCGAGAGCCCTTAATTTACTGCTATGCTCGTTAACTAAGCACAAATTGGGATGATGATGATACGTTGCTGTACTGTGAACCTGTAATGGTTAGAAATTTTATATACTTTAGAACTAAAGAGCTAGCTGTGCAAAATGGCACACTTTAAACTAAACTTTGAAGGTATAAACTTAATAATGGCTTCTTTTCTCAGGAACCTGAGCTGGAGTACCAGGGAGTTATTACCGACCACTTGAACATTTTCAAAACTTTGATATTACAAAATTAGTTTTCAGAAAGGCAATTGGCAATTATTTTTAACTCAACCGTTTGAGGGCACTTTTTTTACTCAGAAATTAGGGCGGAGAAAACAAACAATTTACAACCTACAGTAATTTGTTCTCACATTATTATCTCACGTAAGGCTTGAAAACGTATCTTATAAGAAGCAAACTTTAAAACTTTAAGTAGTGAGTATTAAGAAAATTTACCACAAAACCGCACTAAACGTCAGTAGTAGTAGTAGAATGAAACTCAACACAAACCCTCAACCTAAAGTAATTTGCCAAGATCTCAGACAGACGGCAAGAGAAAAGGTAATTGTGGTTGTAATCTAGATGAACTAAATCAAAACTTTCTAAAATTCCAAGGCATGGGATTTTGCACTCACACAAGAACGGGTTTTTATGACCTTTTCAATATAGAAGGATGTGGTCTGATGACTCATGTTTAGATGTGTCAGACCACTTTCTCATTTTTTAAAGCGTTCGCAAAAACCGTTCTTGTGTGGTGAGTGCAAAATCGTATATTAAATGTGCTTGTCGCCTATATTAGCAGCAACATTTCCCAGGCACCAAATAAATAACCATTCTCATCAATCACATTCCATCGTGCAGTACGCCGAGATATTTCCAATTCATTTTCTTTTCACGGGATCGGCCTCGAAGAGCTCATTCAAGCGATATACCACATTAAACCGGAAGCCATAGGACATGACAATTTATCACCTCATTTTATCAAGATATTGCTGCTAAACATTAGCAAGTATATTTTACGTATTCTTAATTCCTCCAAATTGACAATAATGCAAGTATCTTTTGTTTTATTTATACGCAATCATTATCAAACTATTATCATATTGAATGGTATTTTTGTCATTTCATAAATCTCACGAAAAATCTCGAAAACTAAAGCAGCAACATATTTTCTGATTTAAAAAAAACCTGTCTTTTTAGATTTTCATTTTGAAGGTAATCATCGACGCATAAGTGCACGAGCACTTATGATTCTGGATTCTGTGTTTCGGTCATTTTTCGTTTGGTTTCTTTTTTCTTTGTTGCTTCTTTATAAAGAGTAACGGTAATAGAGGATACCTACTTTGATATATATGTATATATAGGAGATCATGCTTTCAAATGATGATCAATAACCGCAAGCTGTAACGACCAACGATCATTTTGCTGTTCCCCAACGAGAGAACTAACACCAGCAGAGGATTGTAGTTAGCAGTCAATGAAAAGTTGAGTTAGTTGTTACGGGAAGCCGGCAAAGATCGAGCCAAGTTGGTTAACTGGAACGTTCTATCGGGCAATACCATTGTAAGAGCCTAGTCGCGGTTGTATATTTCGACAATGTTGTATTATTGAGTTTCTGTGAGGAAACTGTTATATCTGTGAAAGTGAGAATAAAAAAACCAATTTAACTTCCATATCGTTGAAATTAAATTTTCTTAACTAGAGGCGATTTCGTTTCTTTTATGCAGAAGAACTCTAACCTGCCGGATCTTCTATCCTAAATATTCCTACATATATACATTTGCTAAACGGAAGTCCCAAGAAAGGCTGATTATCCTCGAACAGCTGTAAATATTCAACCCTTTCGCTATGACAAGCGACTATAGTCGCTTTCCATCAGGTACCATTTACATAGGACGGACAGGACGATTATAGTCACTCACTTCTCTGCCCATATTACGATTTACTCTGGAATTCAATGTTCAGGCGTTTTAGTATGCAATTTTTTCTCAGGGCAATACAAAGCCAACCCAATAATAACAAAGAAAGAAATATTTTCCGAGTCAGTCTCATCCGAACTCTCGATGAATACTCCTTTAGCGCGTCACTTCGTTCACAGAAAGCATTTCGGTGGAAGAAATCTGTTCGCAAAAGGGTTAATAAGTATAAATTTTTTGTGCCTAAAACTTTACACATTTTTCTCGATAAGGAATTCATTGGCGTCCAGCATAGCTCGGAAACTAGAATACTATTTTTCCTGGTCGGTAAATCTTAAGTTTGCTTTAATTTTATCAATTAAATTACTTATTTCACAATTTTGAAATTTCTTACGCTAATTTTAGGTTTACCGATGGCAATATGTCGTTTCCAAAGCACGCTAAGATGGCAAATATCGAGATAAGTAGGGGGCACTACTGAATCAATGCTGACATTCTTTAACAGGAGATATTAGGGTTACATTAGACACACCCAAACCAAAAGCCTTTTGATAATTTTTCTCTATGGACATGGATCTCTGGTTAATGGTTTCTCTATACCTTGGCCGTTACATTTGAATTTCGTTACACAATTCTTTTAACTCGTTACCTTCGCTATAGAAGTTTCACTTAAAAACGGCTTTTTAGGAAAAAGCTGAAAAAAGAAAACATAAAAGCTGTTTTTTACTATTCTTCCAACCGGGAAGAAATCGAAATTGAATTCGAGATCAAAGTCCTTCGCTTTTCTCGAGATTTAGGCTTCGATTTCGTTTCGATCTCGGTTCATCATATTTGCTGGTATGACTCGTACTGTGTTTCCCTGAACAGGATTGAGTTCGAATTGAATTTTCGTTGAGTTTCAGCGGACTGAAGTAAACTACGCACCTGAGTTCACTTTACAGTTTAGTAATAATTTTCTCTCTTCTTATGTTCAGAAAACTCTATCTGACGTCATTTTATCTCTGTATAGAAACACAGCATCGCTTTCTGCTGGCTGTCGATCGTAAACAAGTGAAAAATGATTAGTTTCCTTTGGATTGAAAAATTTATGCAACTTTTTTAAATAAGGTATATCAAATTTTATATCATTATTTACTGTAGAATGGTTATTTTAGGCATCATCAGATGATGAACAAAAAATGTTATCATGTGGTCCATAAGAATGAGTGCAATTTGCAATTCGAAGGACCATACATATGTATTTCCAGGATGTTTGCCAAGTGGCAAAAATTAGTGCCGTATGGTTTCAATTTCGCCAACAGTTTTGATAATGGGCGAATAACATAAAACGCGTTAGCTTAACTTTTTTGTAAAAATAAATTCGTGGGAACTCAAAAACATGCTAACAGAAAAGTGTCAAGACAAAAAGAATTATATATAAAAATTTTTCAAAGCAACCTACATCCATTTTAATATCGAAGAAAACTAGTAAGATCGGCTCATTTTCAAGAAATTTGTGGGTTGATCTACTCTGGCTCTAGCCGCCTCATTTCAGGATTAATTTATCCGATCAAAAGACTTCCGCGACTTAACTTTTAGATGCATTTTTTGAGATATTTCTTTTCGAGATTATAGTTTCGCTTCCACCTACTGAAACCATGCAATTTGCAGCCTAATACCTGAGATAAGATGTGTTGTGATACATACATTTCAATTTTGGTCTTTGAAAGGTAAACACGTAATTTAAAATTATACATTTATTTCCAAATGTCGATTAAAAAATGGATAATATATATTGGCCTACATTTATAAATATTGATTTTTACTTAACAGATTCACGCACGTAATTTGCTATGGAAATTTGTGTTCTCCTTCGTAAATGCACAGTACATCTTTAAAACCCTAAAATTCAGATTCTTCTAACACCACAGCAGCCCTAATGGTTTATTACCAACTCCTTTTATCACTTCAGTTATTTTCGACGTTAGATAAGTATGAAGTTCATTTATACTTTTACTAGCGTCCACCTCAAGCCAATACTTGCTTTCTTCTTTAGATATCCTTTCGTAAATAAGCTCGACTTTTCTTTGAAATCCTAATTTTTCGTATCTAAAAAAAATTACAGTTAGCAATCGCATTTGTTAAAATTGCAGAATGATACCTTTCAGTTCCATACTCATTTCGATCCGATAACTCATGCAAGGGAGCCTTTAAGTAAACAACCAAATCAGGCTTCAGTAACCCAATTTCTGGGGCTTTACACCATTCATAATTTAATCCTGTGATATTACTGTATTCATATTAAACGAAACATTTAATAACGAAGAATACAAACCTTTTGCCGCACTAAATGCAACCCCAGAATAAGAATACCGATCAACAATTAAACTAGTTCCTTCCTCTAATTTTCGCCGCATCATTTTTTTAGCCTCCCACCGATTAATGGTAAAAAGCAGGTGAATACTTTCGTCTGGCAAATCTTGTTTATTTGTTAAATACTCGTTTATAAGCTTTCCACTTGGAGATTGCCTTGCTGGAAAGTTCATGTACTCAGCCTGCAATCCTTGAGATGTGAGGAATTCCACTGAAATTTTTTTTTTTAAATTTTGTAAATACCTATCCCAAAAATAACAAAATTCAATGCTTCATTTTGTTCTGCAAAGAATCCTTACAAAAAGAAGACAACAGTTAAAGAAGCTATTCAGATAATATATCTGATGCCATATGAACAGAAAGAGATGAATGTGTACAAAAACCACAACATCCTGGTTTTCTGATTGTAATTTTTCTCATAACAATAAGTGGAAAGTTACTTGACTCAACAATTATTGTCGTCTTCGATAGCTTCAACTGACTGCATTTTAGACTGGTTTTTGTAACGTCCTATTAGTTTTCAGAATGGAAACTTTGAAAATCTGTTACTCGCATGAATTGATGTGATCTCCGGATAAGGGGCACATAGTTTACGTGCCATTTTACTGAAAAGTGTCTCGGTTCCTGAATAATACGCTGAATAATGCAAATGAAAGAAAGGCTTGGTAGATCCAGTGTTACAAGATTTTGCGACTGCAACGAGACACAGTGAACTTGGAAGTTATACCAGATACCTGAACATGTTGCACTATAATTCAAATCAATGTAATCTACACAAGTGCTTGCACCTATTGTCTAAGCTTTCCTTACGGCTTGTACTATACATTCCCAGGGTATTGAATCATTTGAAAATATTCTCGAAATGTCAACACATAGTACTTACCCACTTTTTTGCTTTGAGTTGTTTTGCCGCATCTATCACAGCCCTCAAAAACAATTAAAGCTCCTCTAGCCATATTGATGTTGTTTAATACTGCATTCATTTTAAAGCAAGTGCAATGAAACCTTCGAGGAGAGAACAAAGAAGGAGCGGAACACCAGAAGAAATCCCATGTAACTTAGGTGAAGCCAAAAATTTTCTGAATGTGTGCGTGTTTGACAGCTTGGGCCCAGAAATTTTCCATACAAAATCTCCTGGGTTAACCCAAGCTGTCAATTTTTACACTGTAAAGTGGACCGGAATTTCTACGTGTTAGTAAGCAAATTGGCTTCACTTTTGCCTCGTTGTTTCCGCTCCTTTTCTGTTGTATGCTCGAAGAATGAAACACTCATTTCGCGCCAAATGCGATATGCATATGTCAAAACAAAACTCTAATGTCAATTGAAATTATCTCTCGAGCCATCTAGTGAACAATAGTTTCACCTCCGATGCCTATTAAACAATGCTGCCAATCTGCATATTTGCTTAAGTTTTCTTCAAAATTACGTAATTTCCCATACATTGAATTAATTACGAAATCACCAAATTTCGAGATAATTCTTACAAAAATAAGATTTTGACATTTATCAATTAAACAACCGACTTCCGATATGATTTTCCCGCTAACTCTCAAAAATTTCTCTCCCATTTAGTAAAAAGTTATCGTTTGGCAGAGGGCCAAAATCACGTATATTGGCACGAAATTCACCACAGCAAATTGACAGAACATTGACAAATGCCGTGCTACTGATATTTGTCGCATTTAGTATTTCAATTTTTCTATCGAGTACAGAGTTAATTCTTCTTCTTCCCTTTTAAACAAAGCTGAGATAAGTGTGTTTTACATTCAGTAAGGAAAGCTTCAAAGCTCACGAGCAAGTCTCGAAAAGCTGGCCTCTACGTTTGTCTGGATTTGTTTATGCCTTAAAGGTTGTTATTAACTTTAAATTTATCTTAATATCAATTCTGTCCACATTTGTGTCTATTTTAATTGCTGTAATGAACAGAATTACTTATACCCAACACTAAATATTTCAATAAACGCCATCTGTTTTCTAGTAGAAGACTTAAAAATAGTGTAAACTTATCAACTTGCCTTAAAATAAAAAAGAGCTAAGGCCAAGATGCTGCTGATAATAACTGTCTATCTCCTATATCATACTTGTCAAATAATACAAAAAGCATTAGAAGATTTTGCACTATTAATAACAAAAAGAAAGCACGTATTCTAGCTGAGTTTACTAAAGCTTAAAATTTGCTGCTTACTGCTCTGATTTCAGATTATTTCAAGAGGTGTACATCTCTAAAGCGTTATTGATTTCTTGTACGTAAGAAAAAATAATTCTTTCTCTATTTCGCAAAGAGATTACGATGCATTTTAAAGAATAACAAGAGGAATTTCGGATAAAATTTCGAATGCCATTATAATCTCTCTAATGCATCATAGTATCCCGTGGCAAATAGATGGTGCTGTCCATGAGATAATAAAGTGTACTGCCTTGTCGACGTTGAGCGCCATTAAAATTTTGGCATTGTCCGAAAATTATTAACAACTGTCGTCTCAAGCATTTATATTGAAGTTTCTTTATAAAATTGAATATTGTTCATTAAATATACCAAACTAGAGTGGTTCAACACATTTAGGAAATCTGAAATGAGCCTTAGTGCTAAGTAAACAGTCAGAGTGCTTTAGCAATTCACTGAACTCTACTCGTTTTTGCTACAACTTGTCCAGAAAAATTCTTGGGTGCGAACTTCATTTAACAACTAAATCGATCATCAATGAATGAGTTTACATACAGGTGCTACTTAAACTAGTGAGAATTTACAGAAAATGTTTAAATGAAATTGCTTTTGAATATTGTGAGCAATTTTGCCCAGAAGAACTGAATGCTGTTTATGGATATTAACTAGTGACATATGCGATTTGTCGGCTCAGATTCGTCGCTTGTGCAAATTCTCATTATTGTTGATAGAATTTTAATTATGCATGTCAAAGTTTGCTGATCTGTAAAGTAGAGTTCGAGTACTGGAAATTACATTCATTTTTGAGATGTTAGATTCCATGTGTAGGGAAAATTGCGTATTTTTGGAGTAGATAATGACTGTGTTTGGAAACCTGTGTGTGTTGAGAAAAATCAGAAGCTGAATACAAGTTTTCAGGTAGACCCCAATCTAGAAACCTAGGTTTTTTTTCTACATCTACCAGCATATAATTTCGAGAATACGCCAATTCCCAGTAATTACGTTATTTGTTTTCGCACGTTGAATGTATAGACATTCAATGGTTACTATCAGATGTCGAAATAACCCACTTTTTTATATGTTTAACTCTTTTATGATATAATTCCAGAAAGCAAAATTGCAATTTTTAATTTTAAATTTAATTTAAGTAAACGTGCAAAAGCGGAACATGTTCTTGTTAGTCATATTTAGACAGGTACATGCTTTGCAAACTGGACATTTAAATAATTTCTCATGTCCTTACAATTGCCGGTGTTGTAAATATCCAGGAAGAGGACATAGTTTTGACAACGTTATCAAGTACATAATCGGCAGTAGTGTGATTATGAGGACGTAACTGATCTAATCTAATACTGCATAACTACCATTTGGGAATTCGAATATTTAAATGTGAATGTGGTATATCAAGGCTAACTTAGCAAACACCAATTTTAGGCGGAACTCTTGTTTTATGAAACAAGCTTGCTTGAAAAAATGCACAAATTTTTACAGAACCTTTGAAGTACGTCATAAACTTCCCAAGCATTACTCAGTTCATCCCACTACAATTTTTGTTTAGCAAGATTGCATGTGTAACTAACAAAAGTTGTATTAGTTTGTTTTTAAAATTATATGCGCTTAAAATTGTATATTTCTACTTCTTTAAAAACTCAAAATTATGTGTTTAAATATCCCGCCTAACAACGCCGGCAAAAGACAAAACTGTTTGGCCAAACTGACACCAGAAGAAGGCACTCAAATTTAAAATATTCAATTTCCAGATTTTTGTTATTTAAACCATGATAGGGATATGTTTGAATAAAATTAAATTCTAAACTTTTTTTGGGTAAATTTGGCAGTTGGAACATTTCGTTCTTTAAATATAGATGTTTGGATTTACTTAATATTGAACAATATCAAGATTCGATTACAAAGATCGAAAGCGGTGAATACATCGATTTCAAAAATTTGTGCCATTTTCTTGAAGACAACTTGTATGGAACACCCCCTCCATATATTCATCTCAGTGGAAGCAAGTAATGCCACGACATAATAGCAATCCATTTGCCCTTTCTTTGTTTACACAACCTTCAACCGGCCCAACCACTTCCACCTGCAGAGGTTGCGATCTCTTTCGGTGTACTAAGGTCTGGTCCATACACAGAGTGGGTGAACGATTTTCACGAAGAAGTTCAAAACCACTGTTTCCCCACTAGGTGGTCATACAAAGAGTGATAAGCGTGTGATTTTTTTTGGAACTGAAATCGCTCTACGCATAGAGGAGGCCTAAAATCTTTTTATGTGTCATCCAAACTCTACAAACATATTTCGCTGTTCCTGGAACCTTTGAGGTGTCGTTCAAACGTAAAGTAAACACCAAAGCGGTAAATTCTAACATTACTCTAAACCTAAAAGCCTAAACGCAGACGGCATTGTTCTTATTGCAGTAATTCTTTGCAAAGAGATAAAGTAGTAGTTCATTTCCTTTTTTGTCTTCAAGCATAGCTACTAATAATAGAACTTTTGCACCGAAACTATTGCAGATTTTAAGGACAATAATCACTGATGACAACGAAATATTGTACCGTGTTATATGAAGCCTTTTTACTGTGTTATACAAGCATTGTCGGCCAGCTTTCGCCGCGTTATACGAATGCGTGTTATAGGAACACGTGTTATAAGAGGCGTTAACCATTATTGTCAAAATCAATTACGGAATGTATATTTCCATTAACAAGAAGAATAAAGAAAAATCAAAATTTGAAGAGGAACTTCGAAAATTACAATGGAACTTATAAACTTAATTTTTCAAAGGGAATCACAATTATAAATAAGAGCAAATTTTTTGTTCTTATTGTGAAGTTAATTTTTTTTTTTCGGTGAACTTGGAGATTAAAAAACAAGCAAAAGAGTACAAAAAAGCAAACACGAAAAATAAAAATATATATTAGGAAGAGAAAAGCGTAAAGCTTTAAGCCGAACGGAATGGCTAGCCCACGTCTTCAATAGTTCTGGTGCTGAAAGAATTCGCTAAAAATCCTCAGAGGGATTTTGTCTACGAATTTTGACGTTAAGTGGATGGGGGATTTTGCGACGTTCCCGAATAATTTATCTAGTTATTAACCTAATAATTGATTACTTAAAATGAACTGGAAACGGCGTGTGTTTTATTTTGAATCTGTTGATTATTTGTCAATATATATATATAGAAAAAAAACAGAGAATTTTCTTTGAGGCGTGAAAAATGTCTTGTTTTTGGGAAGGCATAGAAAAATCATCATCTCGAGATGGAATTTCAGCACAGTCAATTGCAGCGAAAGTTTTCAAAACTCGCTAAGATGACAAGGGTCGAGGTAAGGAGGGAACACTACTAAATCAATCAATGTTGAAATTCTTGAACACGAAGTATTAGAAAGGACATCTTTAGTTGATGGTTCATCTATGCTTAAGGCCATGCCTAAATGGACTCATACTCATGGCTTGAAAAAGTTTCAATATCAAGGTCTTGCTGTAGAGCTATAAACAGAATTGAGAGTGATCGAGAGTAGATTACAAATAAAAAGAGGCAAGGAAGTTAGTTTACGACACCTTATCGGTGATTTCTCTATAACCAAATATTTGCACACTGAACGGTTTAAGAAAAAACTCTCAATCCACTTTTTAATTGCTACCACCTTCTCTAGAAAAGGTTTCGTAAGAAAATGTATGCAAAAATGCACTTAAGAAGAGAGAGTTTCACGCATATGTGCGCGGTTGGCAATGAACCAGATAAGAAATGAAAACAATGAAGTAGAGAGATTTTGTCAAAGCAGAAGGAAAAAGTAATTTGAAAACAGAAAACAACGAGAACAATACGTTTTCTTGTTACACAGCTTATTAGTTATTGACCATTTGTAAAGCATTTCATGTCAAATAAGCATATATCAGTACATGGTTAGGGAAATGCGAAAGATAACATAAAATATAAAACAATTTTGGCGTTTGTTTGCTTTCCTCTGAACGTGTTTTTATGAATGTTTTTATAGCTTTCTTGTTTTCTTATTGTTTTCACCATGTCGTCAAATGTGAACTTAACAACAGTTTTTAGTTACTCCAGATTTACTTATTTCCGAAATCCATAATCCATACTCGATATATTGCAATTCTTTTGAACTAACTCGTTTGCTGAATAGAAAGCTTCTTATATTAACCCTTTGAGTGCAAATTAAAATCTAAACATTTTAAAATATTTTTAGTGATTTATTTTACATTGATAAGAATTTTTTGGAATTTGTATTTTAAAACTAATATAGTAATTATTTTTGGTATTGATTACAGATTCAGGATGTTTGTGAAATCCGACTACGTAGAAAACAAAAAGGAAATGTGAGCAACGTTGGATAAATACAATAATATTTCCCAATTTGACTGAAACAGACGTATAGAATTATGTCAGGTCATAATCCGCACGGTCATCTTAGCCAACCAAATTCATCATGGAATCCTCTACAAGTATTTGAGTGTTTGGATACTAATTTAAATTCTAAACCTGTAATTTTTACAGATTCCCTCGTACATTCCAAGGCAACCACAACTAGCTCATATGTCAAACGAAAGGCCTTTGACCTGGCGTACACCTACGCCTCCAGAGGCCATATACACTTTTATATCGGCTAATCATAAAAACGTAATATAAATATTTTATCTACTAAAATTTTTTTAACATGCCCACTTACATTTTAGTTGGAATTAAATCCACTGTTACCATCATTTGTAAGAGGTCCAGCACCATTTGGATCTATGGATTTAACTATTCAATCTGCTAGAAATAGCACGACGCCATCACCTAGAAATTTAACCTCACCCCCACCCGAATTTGTACACAATAAATCTATTCCTTGTAATGTTTCACAAACCAGTCTATCAAAGTAAGCATTCTTCTGCGTGCTGTCTCTTGTGTTATCTTTAAAATCCTCAAAATTTTACTTTTCAGTTCAATCTCACCAAATCCTGGGGTGATACAAACAACGGGTAGTGTTAGAGAAAAATATGTTAGCTCTAACGGTAATAATGGTGAAATTCCATCCCCAGGTAGCCTTTTCGTTAGAGATGTTAGACAGATCAATAATGAATTGGTTAAAATGGCGAATAGAGAACCTATTGAGGTAAAATTTAATAATAATTGATTAGTTATTATTACAAGATTACATTTCTTCTGACCAAAGGAGGCAAGCGAACCAGTAGAACTGGTTAAAGAGAGCAGTTATCAAGCAGCAAAGAGTCATCCTGTGCCAACGTCCCCCAAACGATGTAAGTGAGATATTTAAATAGTAATTTATAAATTTAGATATATTGACTCGAAAGATTTTTCCTTGGTAGAGATTTATTTAAGTTATCATCAAGAACCAAATCCACTTGTTTGTTTAGATGTTTCAAATAAAACACACTTCAATCAGTGTGAATTGGAATTACGTCCACGTGATTCATTTTTCCCACTAAACTAAAAAGCTGATATTTTTGTTAGGTTGTTGCGAAAAATTGAACCCCACTTCTTCTCTAAGTTCTTATCTTATTTTAAATCAATGAGTGTTAGGCATACATTGAAAAATAGACAAATAAAATCAATTTAGTTAGAAACATAAAAATTAGACACTTGTAACATCGATCAAGTAATAACAGAAAAACTAGTCAGCTCCTAACACAGGTTAGGCTTTTTCTCGACTTTCTGCCCAGTGATGCCTCGCCATTCATTTCTCTCATTTTGCGCTGCAAGCAATAAGCACATTACAGTGTAGTGTACTGCTCTTGGGCGAGGAATCGCTATGCAGAAAGTTGAGAAAATGCGTTCACTGTCTCGGTTAGGAACTGACATGTATTTCTGTTATTACTTGGTCGAATCTTGTAGGCTCTTGTAAACGTAAATTAAATGTGGTATTATAAACTTCACATTAGAATATTTCTTTTATCCTAAAGAAAGAAAGATATGAGCCATTTCATTTTCATTTTTGCACGAAACTTTGACGGTCAAAGTGGGGACACATAGCTTTTCCAATTCCACATCCCTTCCTGTGAATTTAAGCAAGCTTATAAAAAAGTAGATAACGTTCATTATATAAAAAATATACTAATTTACTATTTTTTATCAGTTTAGAAAAATGGAAAAAATATTTACTAAAAGAATACAGAATACTCTCATTTCGATTATAGATTTTTATCCTATTTTCATTATTGCAAGAAATCTAATCAGGAAAAAGTGATAAATTGAAATAGTTACTAATTACTACACTGATATTGTTGCAGTATCTCCAAGTAGACCGCCTTCTATATCCAGTAATACACCTTTATCACCTCAATCAGATAGTCAAGCACTTCCACTGTCGACATCTAGCACCGCGACAGAGTTAGTTAACAACCACATTACATCAGCAATCCCACAAAAATCTATAGAGACAATAAATACAGATCACTCACCAATTTGTTCGGCAATTCCCTCTCCATCGAATACAACATCAAATGAAGATTCGGTTGACTCAAGTGCGAGTAAAACAAGAAGAAAGCGCAAACCAAATAAAACAGTCCGAATATCAAATGATAGCGACGACAGCTTGCCATCAAATAATGAAATTGATGCGGGTCCTAAACTTTCTGAACTAAATATGAAACCAAAACCCTTCGAATGCGAGATAGTTTCTGCAGAAAGTATAGTTAGGGATACTAACGTGAGTAACGGAAATGATATAAAGCCCGTTTTCAATAATACTGATGTAATGCCAAGTACTTGCTCTGACCAAGCGATGGTAGTACCACAACCTAATGATAAACCAGAAGTTGAAAATGGCAAACCTGAGATAGAAGCCCCAGTTGAAAGTGAAGAAAATGAAAAGAATCAAAGCGATGTCCCGCAAAGTGTTATTGTAGACAACACCGTAAGCCGAAATGATTGTGCAAAAGATAAACAGGACTCAAATCAAGCTCCTGAAAAAAATACTGTTTCAGAATATCCTAACGAACAAAGTGATTCATCAAATTGTTTAGAAGGTCCTATGAAGCGAAGTAAGCGAAAGGGGGACTCTGACGATATTGAAACAATAGATAAAATAGCAGCCATGATCGCGAACACTCATGAAACTGAAGATGCGATTGCAGAATGTACTTTAAAAGATATAGAGAAAAGCGAAGCACAAGATGACAAAAGTGAAGCACAAAATTGTATTACAAGTAACAATAGTAGCAGTAAAATAAACGATCTAACCGAACTTTTAGCTGCGCCCATCAGTGAAGACAAACCTAGTCAGGAATCTTTAGAAACAACCAAGGAAAATTGTTTCGAAGAGGTAATTTTTTTTTAACTAAATCCTGCTTTGCTTATATTACAAATTCATTAATTTTTAGGTGGAGAATAAATTGGAAGAAATGTTTGCTGGAATAGAAGACGAACGGCCCCTTTGCGTTGAACCGGCACCAATAGAAGGACCAGGATCACATGAAGTTACTTGTGACTTAGGTCTAGAACTCCCAATTCCTAATGATAAAAATGAAAACATAGCTGAAAATAAGCCAATATCCTTACCACAAAAACGGACACATTCCACTAGGCACGATCAAGTTCCTCCAAAAAAGAAGCGAAAAGTTACAAAAAAACCGTTGTCAAACCAGAAAACTGTCAAATCGAAATCGAAACATGCTATGAAGCCTGCTGTGGCAGAAAGAAATTTAAAAGAAAAAGTTCGTGATGAAAATTTAGTGGATGTGAGATACAAAGGTCCATACGTTCAAGTGAAATCAGATGGCTCTATAAATGTCATAAACGCGCCTATTGCGGAGGACGAAGCGGACAAATTAAGTAAAGTTAAGAAATCTATTCATAATCACACTAATAGTGAAAGGTCAAAGATTCGCGGTTTACACATTAGTACATTAAGTACAAAATATGATGCTGATACAACTGACGCCAGCTGGATGTGTGTGTTCTGTAAAAAAGGACCTCATAAAATGGGTTTGGGAGATTTATTTGGGCCATATATTGTTAAAACTTCTTGTGAGGAATTTGAATTGAGCCAAAAGGATCCTTCAGATGATGAATTTATAAGTAAGCGGACAAAGGCAGAAATGTTTCAAAAACAATCCAATATGCTACCTATTGTGCCTGCTTCCACAACTACTGTAAATGCTAACATGATACCAACAAATGTAAGTTTTCAAATTTATTTTTCTCTTTTTGGAAGTGTGCGAGGAATAATTGTAATTTTTTCTTATTTCTTGTTGTTTTCCACAACGAAGATTGAATTTTACATAGGAATTTGGTTTAGTCCTACATTTAGTCCATTTTTACATATGATGATTTGGTTTTGATTTTTTTTTTATTATAGCACATACAATTCTTTGAATTAGTTCGACGTGAGATTTTTTTCTCTGATAGGGTAAAATTAGCAATTTTGGATTATCAAAAAGTTATTTTGCATAAGAATTATGATTTTAAAACCAATATTTCAATTGTGTTAATTCTTGTTCTGAAAAAGAAATCAATTAAAAAAAATTGTAAACAATGGTTTTCTTTTAAAATCAAATTGCACTAAAAAGTAGAAAATAACTGGTTAACGGTGATCATAAGCTGCTCAGAATAATTTCCAACATTTGTAAAAAGAGGACCATTCATGTGTGAGATTCACTGAAAGTTTTGAATACGTGTTTGAGGAAATAAAAGCTTTGTATTGTAATATTTAGACCATTGTACATTTTAAGTATATTTTAGTTCCACCTATTTATTATAATAATGCTCATTTTTTTAATTGTAGTCCAAAAAGAAACGAAAAACAACAGATTCTCCAAATATGACGAAATCGCAACAGTTCAGTTTCAACCCAAAAGAAATACTTTTTGGCATGTCTAAAGTATCGGACACATCATATGAAGTTTGGGTACATGAAGATTGCGCTGTATGGGCCCCCGGGGTGTATTTAGTTGGCGCAAGAATCGTTGGATTGGAGGCTGCTGTATGGAGTAGTACTAGATATAAGTGCAGTATTTGCTCTCATAATGGAGCTGTTATCTGCTGCCTTCAACGAGGATGTTGTGAAAAAGCGCATATACCTTGCGCTAGAAATAAAAACTGGACGCTAAATGAATATGAATTTAAAAGCTTATGTGAAACTCACTCAAAGTCTGTGTCGTGAAAACACAAGGCAGGAAGGAAATGTATTATATCTGATATTAAAGTAGTCTCAGAATGAAAATGCTTTAATTTTGTATCTCTGGTAAGAAAAAGATAATTTTAAGTTTTAAGACTGTAATTTTATATTATATATATGAACTATTAAGGATCCAAAATCAACATTAGTAATGATGCTGTTAAAATTTTTTCCGTTTACCAGACCGATTACAAAAAATTATCGAGAAAATTGTTTTAGTTTTATGTACTGTTTTCTTAATTTATTTATAATGCCTGTAAATAACGTCTAAAATGTTTCTTAGGAATAAAAATTAAGAATTTTTAATTAAATATTAGTTAATTAAATTGTAAATTATAGAGAAAGAAATACAAAATCTCTGTATAATGTGAGATGATTGACTAAAATAAAAACTCGAAACGTTTATTTCTTTTGAATTAAATTTACTTTTATTACAATATGAAGACAGTGTTGATTGTATAAAAGTATTGGTGATCCTGGGTCACATAAAACCCATTCGATTACCAACGAATCGGCCATTTTACGATGTCTTGAAGTACGTGATAGCCTGAACGAACAAAAAACTTTGTGCCCGTAAAATAGAGCCCTGCGGAAGTACTCTACAGCTAGAAAGTGTTCCCGGAATCACTTAAGATTTTCCAATTCAACGAGATACTCACGCGGAGCTTATCAAGCTTCTAAGCGGGAAAAACCCCCATAGACAAATGCACGTCCCCGACTCGCACTACCAGTCACAAAATGACTGTCTTGAAATCAACCACTCCCTTTTCTAGTTCCTTGAACTAGTGCTAGAGAAGACAATGAATAAACTTATTGAATAAACTCACTCTTTTTGTGTATTTGAATTTTGAATAAAAAGTCAAATGCTCTTTTTTCTTCGTATTCTTATCGTCCTCAAAAGCAGTTCAATTCTTCCTAATGCGACGGAATTGCTCATAGTCTACTTTAGTGCATGTAATTGTAAAGCAGTTCATAGATGGTACGAGAGGAAAGTATTGATAGCGAGAAGTAGGTGATTGGACAACAGAGAATAATTATTTCAAATGAAAAATAATTATGAAAGATGTTTTAACTCACAGAATTACCCCTTGACATGATGGTATTGTGTTCTGAATTTGGTTACCTGCATTATCAACATTAAATGTAAAGTTGATTTTGCCAGATTTTGTTTACCATCCAAATTGCAAGTATCGCTTCTGTTGAACTTTTACAAAGAAACGATCAAAATTAAATGATTTTAATTCCGTGCTTTAACTGCGTTAATCCAATTTCTGGTAATAATTTTCACTGTAACCGAAATAATCATTCAGACCTCTTCTGGGAAATTTACAAAGTAATGGAGAGTGGTGCCATCTATATTAGAAATCACTACATGCTCACAGCTGACAGGTAATTTGGCGGGCTCCGACCGTTGGCATTCCTTTGGTTGTGTATATTTTATTAGTTTTTTTGCATATTCTGACCGAATTTTGTGTTATTGCTGATAAAAGCGAAATTTCTTTTAATTTGTTGATTGAAAACAAAGTCAGCAAAATGGTTATTGAAGACAATTGCAAAACAGAAGTGTGTTGGATTTCGCCTCTTCAAAATATTTTTGTTCCACAATTGGCAAATAAGGACGTTAACTTTTACAAGTAAGATTATTATGACCAACGCTCTTTATTGCAATATATTTACTTATAGGAAATGCATATTTGGTCCCTTATCCATTCAAGTCGGTGATTTTGTGCTTGTTTCTAATGCAGACTCTCCAGAGCCAGACACTATTTCGGGATGTGATGTTGCAAGGATTCAATATTTTTATGAAATTGAAGATGAAATGTGTCCAAAGGATCCTTGCAGAGCAATAGTACAGTGGTACTCTAGGTAAACATCTTTAGTAGTACAATGTAGCAGTAAATAGCAATTCTGTTTTAAGACCTAAAAATATTCCACACAAAGTGTTTGACGATGATGAAATTTGCATTGATTTTGATGTAGAAGTGATTGAAGATTATAGGCCTTATGATCAAGACGTCTCGATTGAGACTATTTTCGATAAATGTGCAGTAATTTACGGAAGACCTGAAGATTCTGCAATTAGTTTGTTAACAAGCAGAAAAAAAGGTGTGCCAATGTTTGTTTGCCGATATAAATTTCTTAAGATCAAAAATAAATACAAGTTAATACCTCTGGAAGTGAGTGCAGATAATTCCGATGGGAATGAAGTAAGTTATTTGAGACGAGATAGAAATACACCCAAGCGTACGCCTAATAACACGCCAAAGTCGACTAAGAAATTGAAGAAAGATTCCTTTAACCACACTGAAGAAAAAGAGGAAAGCTCTCAGAAGGCAAAGGTGAATGAACTGGTTTCCCCCATTAAAATCGTTAAAAATACTGTAATAAAAATGCCCAGGAATGGCTTAGAACACGAGCGAAATTGGTCTGAAGAAAACGAACTTAATGCAAATTATTTAACTGGGTCACCTGGTGCAAAAGATATCAGGAACACAACTCCATTTTCCAAACTGTCTGGTGCACGAAGGAACTTAAATGTAAGTTTGGATAACGAAGCAAATTCTACTGCAGGTTCAGATATTCTTAACTATTCTATAATTAATGATACTTCCAATAACTCTGATTTGAATAACATGAAAATAAAGTTGCGAATATCAGAGACGCATAAACAAGGGTAGGAATGTGATTCTCATTTGTAGTTAAAAATTATATATTGAAATATTTTCAGCAAAGATCGATTATCTGAAGTCGAGGAAGCTCAGGATTTTTTTCCAGACAATATATCTGAGGAATCTTCTAGAAAACGATCCGCTGATGAGGAGGTCTTTGCTGAAAACATGTTAAAGACTCCGTCAAAGAAAGTAAAGGTGAAAGAAGTTGGGACTCCAAGCACAAAAATAGATTCACAGCGAAGAAAAAGTATTTTGAAAACACCTGGAGGGCGGTCCAGTACTGGAGGTATGTAATTTCTTTAGAATGTCTCAACAGCTTTAGTTACTCCAATATCTCAAATATGACACAAGTTTTGTAAATACAAAAACTATATAAATAAATATTCGTGCGTGCACAAAAAATTCGGTACCCGTTAAAAGATTTTAACTCTGTACATGGAGCAATTCGGTTGCAAGGTGAGTGGCAAGTTGCTAATTTCCGTCAAGACACCTGAACAAATCTACAGCTTTTGTGTTTTTGGTGGTAGCAGAGTTTGAATTTATACATTGAGTTTGCAAAAGACAGCCACAATTAAAGGACACATTTGTTATGTTTCACAATTTATTTACAAACAACTTTTATAACTGCGGTTCTAAAGCGTTTCGGCTTCCTAGGTCATCATCAGAGAGTTCTCTCTAAAAGTACAAACTACTTCTCGAGACCTTGACTTTAACATAATAAGGTTTTCTTAAAAACGAGTCTGTTTCGCGGCAAACCTTTGCAAACTAACAGACAAACCTTGACTGACTATTGAGCTCTTCTGCTACCCATTATTGTAAAAGGTAACTAAAAACTTTTACCATAAGAATAAGAACATACCGCGATGATATTGTAATTCTTGCACTCGTAGAGATTAACATTCAAGTTCGTAAGACAATTTTTCTCACTTTTTTCGAGTTCATTAACTCATTTAGCCTTCTTAGTTTTTATCATTTTTGCCAGAAAAAATATGTATATATATATATATATATATATATA
>QYTT01056461.1:0-20253 GCA_006980735.1 Dasypogon diadema
CAGTTCTGGGTAGGGTTTATGGCTCTCTCAGACACCTGGCTAACTTCGGATTCCCTGTCTGTGCTAATAAGGAGCAAACTGGCGAAAACCCTAGGTTTGCCCCACTTTACCTTTTAATTTAGTTTGATCACCTTTTAATTTAGTTTAAGTTTAGTCATGTTAATTTTATTTTCTTTTACTATAATCCAGTAAACCTCCACCAATTTTGTACGTATGAGAAATAAATCCTTGTACTAAGTTCCAATAAATTATTATGATTATGATTAAGTCAGCTGGACAGATATTATAAATAAAACACGTACTATCTCTGAAGTTTGCTGTCCAATTAAGATGATATTTTCTCTACCGTATCAGAAAAAGTATACTCTTAACGGTATTAACATGCTTCGCACAATAATTGTCGCCAATTAAACTAAATGTAGTTCCATTAGCAAACCTTTCACTGATCTCCATACAAATTTCCTAAGAAATCGGGGGTACCTTGGCACATTTGAAAATTCACAAAAAAATTAAAAAGAAGTGCTAAACTCATCAATCATCATCCCAAGATAGAACGTACATACGGTAGAAGCTACAAAAATTTGAACACAATTTTCATACAATTTCCCATGCCTGTCAGTTAAATCCCCTGCTATTATTAACGTCTTAATTTCTATATTAGATACGTACTCTGTGACAAATATTTTATTATAGGGGTCATTATGTCTTTTTAATGAGTCATTAATCACTGTTTTGCTTTCACCGTTACGAAAACAAATTGATTTTTTTCCAAAAATTCGGTCAATGAAACATCCTTTTTTCTTTACGAAATAAAACTCCAAGTTTTCCGCGTTCGATTGATTTACAACAACCCTATCTTCACTCTTTTGATAGTTATTAAGGACATATTAAATCATAATTTTGGAACCATTGGACGTAGGGAAAGGCAGTAAGTCTTGTTACACTGGTAATTGATTAAGCATTATTTAGGTATTAACTTCAATCATTTTGATTGCATTTTCCTCAAAAACTTCCCCTATTAAATAATATTTTTTAACATAAATGAGTTCCTTATTTTGTTACCTACAAATCAAATGCACTGATTCTATATTCTTGCTGAAGGCCAGTTCAAGGCTTGTAATTTAAAGGATGTTACCACCGTACATGAGACCTGCTCTTTAACGCTAAGGTGTTGGAAAATAACTTGCTTTTTTCATAATTTTGTTGGAATATACCAAGATATAAAATCCACACCACACCTGCAAAAATTTGAAACAAATTAACACAATACTGCATAAGGTTAATATTCAGGTTGTACTTACTGTCAGTTTGTTATGCTTCTAACTTAACTTCTACATTTTCTTGGTTTTTTTTTTAAGGTATACATATCGTCGAATATCGTTGAATGTAGTTGCATATATGCTGATATACATATATGTATATAATTCTTTCGAGCACATAAGGCAATCCAAAAACTTTGCCCTTTATTACAGGGAAAAGGTTTTGAAATAAAGCAACAATAAAAAGAAGAAGAATGTTGCATAATAGTAAAAACGGATAATGCTCGAAATTTACTCAAAAATCACTTAAAACATAAACGAAAAAACAAACTAATAATTCTATCCCACGTGCGCATACAAAAAGTTATCTCACATATCTGTTAAGCAAATTAGCCGCTCAGTCGAATAACATAGTAACATGCATCTACAATTCTCGTTAAACATTATGTAATTACGAAATTGCTTCTATTTTTCTAAGCTTACAAACAATTATTAACGTCCATTCCTACAGCAGATTTCAGAATTAAATCCAGTTCTTTTGTGATTCCCTCCATCACTGAGAATCTAATTCATCTTGTCTATGAATCATTCATGACCAGTTCAATCTATGTTACTCGAAGCTAGAAGAAAATTATTACAGTGAAAAATCACGGGCTTGTTTCTGCAATGTCTCAGGTAAATGATTGGCTCTCTACATGAGTTTATTTAAAATTCTGCAAATATTTTCCGGTATTCATGGATTTTTATATTACATTAGTTACTTTTTTAAATGCGTCTTTCAGACGCAAATCTGAATCTCTTTTGGGGTGAAATTGAAAATATCTCCCTGTACTTTTTAATAATCACTTACAGTCCTAATAAAAGTTGTTATCAAGCAGCAAAAAGACTTACATATTTGATAGGAATCTTAAATTGCTGACCAGATAAAGACTATAAATCAAAATAACACGATTACGTTTTCCACCACATTCTTTCAGAAATTATTTTTCAGGAGTTCTACAGCTTTCAGGAATAAAATTTTAAAAAAAATTAACTGATGAGAAATGCTACCAGACCTGCAAAATTCCTAAGAGCATTGTAAAACTTCAAGTTCTGATAACAACGATTAGATATTGTGAACGTGAAATTAGCCCGAAAGGTGTCGCAAAGAGGTAATCTTTACAAAATCGTAGCCATCGTCCCTTATCAGCAGCTGACGAGTACTTAAGGTCCAATTTCGAAGTTCCTCAGATGAAATATATAACTTAAACCAAAATTGAAATGAAATTTTCTAAATATAATATCTAGAAATAACGGTACGTAATGGCCCATTTCCACATTTTCTTAAAATAAACATGTCCTGCTTTTAAATGTATTGTGGACAAGATAAAGAGTTATTTGACACAATAATTTTTGCAGACGATATAGCTACTATAAATCATTTTTAAGCTATGGGTTTAAGCTCACCTTACAGCACGATCTAGAAATTGCAGTAATAAAATTTATTTACTTATTTAGAAAATAAGAGCCAGAGTGGATTCAGCGTTCAAAGAACAAATTCATGATTACATAATAAATTATGAAATTAAACAATTTCTTCTGGAGCACAAAGAGTTTTTAAAATTGTCATTTTTCGGAACTATACAAATGATCGCCCTATCGCTGCTATGGTTGAGAATTGATGAACAGTTCTTCATTGATTCCCCGTTTAGGTCCAAGAAATTTCACGAAAGGATTCATGGGCTTCCGATGCGTGTCACTCTGAATTTGAAGGGTTTCACCACAACCTCATCCGCTAGTTTCTGACTGTTAAATGGATGTGGCAGAGAACTTGGGGACTGCCACATCGAAGATAAGACCGCTGCCAATGTGTTCGCCCCGAATTCAGAAGCCCCCTAAAAAAAAGAAGAGTAAAGAAGTGGTGCTACTGCCTGCCGAGGAACCCATTGACCCAACTTGCTGTCTTTTCCGATGGTATGAAGGTCTCGATGAATGACCAACTTTAAGCTTCTTCGCTATCTTCTGTCAATTATGATGCAGTTTTGTTCCACCATGGTTGGCAAGACGTCCTCGTCAAGTTCCACAGATTTTCCAGGACGAGGCTGAACCTGTAGGCTGTGGTTTCCGGATTGGAATTTCTGGAAACAGGTTTGACGATGACTTACGCTTATTGTGCCTTGTTCATATCCCGCATTAACATTTGTTGTTCTTTCAGTCGCATTGTTGCCTTTATTGAACTCATAAAGTAAACAATGCCGGATATGCCCTTTTGTCACTTCCATTATTTCGTTGGAAAAACAACCGTTATAACTGCACTACACTCTTCGAAACTTGCACTAAGAATCAAGATGAGGTTAATTTACTATGTGCTTTTACAGCAAGTGATGCAGGTGGTTTATCCCCTCCCCCTTCGACCTTTAGTTCATTCACTTGAAAAAACCGCATTAATCATATATATATATATATATCAACCCAATATATATATATCAGAAGAATAAACAATCAACTGTACGTTCAAAACAAAGGGTTATTTATTGAAAACGCAAACCTTCAGAAGAAAAAGAATTGGAATGACATGTAGACAATAAAAAAGTCTGCAAAACAACTGAGTCAACTCCAAGTTGGCTGATGATATTGATCATAAGCTCAGAACTACCGGACTACTCGGTGAGACTTTCTCTGCAGGAACAGAAGAATTTCGATAGTGTTAGTCATAAGTACCTTGATGGTCCTCCCGATGTTTTTGGATTCCCGTCCATATTTTTGAAAATAGTCATATACCTCTATGCAGCTTCATCGTTACTTATTAAGCATCAGGGACAGGTAGTGCGTCCTATTTTATTTCACCGGGGTATAAGTCAGACATATTGTAATATCTTTGGACAGAGCTGCTATCTGGTTAATTTCTGCCGTGTGTTAGAATAGTATGCGATTCAGCTGTTGTCTACCAATCTTTTATACTTTCGTAGTTTGACAACTTGTCCTTCTTCTTGACACGCAATAAATGTTTTCCCATAACTCGAACTCTTGTCGATAAGTTCGAGAGCAGTATTGACCCTAAAGTTAACCTCAACAAAAGTCAAAGCCTATAGTGCGGGTTATGGCTGCGGCGTAAGGATGTTTCTTTGGGCATACATTAGATGGAATTCGTCTGAAATACCCGAGCGTAAATATTGTCGGCGATGCTGTTCAAGAGAAACTCCATGTGAAAATTATTTCTTGGAAATCGCTTTCCTACGTGGTGATAGCATTCATTTTCTGGAGACACACTTGATAAAAACTACTTGAGGTCCTCCTAAGTAATGAATAAGTGAACAATGTCTTCTGGCGTGGGAAATATTCAATCGTCAAATATACTGTATCTACAAAAATCTCTGTCTGTGGTTGAGGGCACAATTTGTGGGAGTAAATTACACCGTTCCAGTGAGTGTCCTGCTACGGGAAAATGTGGAAATGTGGACAGTGGTTGGGAGAGAACTTCTTCCTTCTTCAAAGTCCTCGACGGTGCCCCCAAGACTGAATTTTTGCTGATCCTAACCTCTGTTTTTAAATCGATTTGGACTCACTGGGATATGCGCAGTTCTCCCAGTATTAACCGTAAATTGAACAACGCGTTGATTTGGACTGCTGGAGAATTTGATTTAGGCATGGATAAACTGTTCGTCCTCGCAATATTATCAAAATCTCCGATAATATATTGGTCCTAGCTGGCTAGAAGTGTCTCTGAGATACCAAAAAGATTCGGCCAGATCAAAGGATCGTAAATGTAGATTTAAACGCATTTAAGTTCGTAGGACTATCCAAGTGATGGGATCGGGAACAACAACCTCCTATAGCGCACCCGATATAGTTCTCACACTTCGATTGACAGGCTCATAGGATCTGTCGCCAAGAGCCGTTTTTTCACAGGTTTTTCACTTTCCCGGTCCCACGGGAATATATGAAGATATCTCAGTCGGCACATTTTGTACACATTTTTAACAAGGAAGTATAATTTAATTTAATGTACCAATTTTTCTATTGAGTCGACAAATAAAAACAAAACTCATTTATGAAAGGCACAATGAAAGGAATTCAAAAAGTATTTCATACAATCCAACAAAATCCAGCTCTATGCCACTTGAAACAAACTGTTTAAAATGAGACTATAATTGACCGATAATACGAAAATTGAAGTGAAGAGGTGTATCTGATATCAATTAGATTATCATAGCAGATGAGCAATTATCTGAGTGGAAAAATAGCAGGCGTCAGGTAAACAAGCACTACATAAAGATAACGAAAAAAATATATTTGTTTTGTCTTGTCATTACAACCTGCATACTTTCTTCGTATCATTTGCATGGATTCATTTAAGTAATTGTCTATTTACTGTCATTCATAAAAGTAGTTAATTTAATGTTTACATTTCCGATTAACAACTGAATGCTACACAAGCTTAACTCAGCCCGATGAGCCAGCTATCAACCAGAACGAAAATGGTATCACGGATATTATATAGTCTATGGTGATATCTTCTCCTGAGTATTGTTATACTAAAAGCTTAGTATTCGTCCCAAAAAAAAACAGTCATCTTCCAATCCCATTTTCAAATTTATTTTCTAGAGGTGTAAACAAAAATTTATTCATATTATTAATCGTATATTTTATACACCCTCCATTTTATTTTCAGATGCATGCGAGGCTTTTTGCAGCTCTGTGCGTATTTTTCATAGGAGGCGTTTTATCGGCACCATACCAAAATGAAACTAAAGAGGAGCCTAAGAAGAACTATCGCCTCGATGGAACTCTTACACCAACAAACTATAAAATTACACTCACCCCTTATATCCTGGAAACTAAACCATCTGAGAAACGATTTACCTTTGATGGTGAAGTGCGCATTACATTGAAGGAAACGGAAAAAGATACTAGAAAAGAAATCATCTTACACCAAAAGGGACTGACTATTTCTCAGAAAAAGCTGAACAAAAAAGGCGAAGCACAGGAAATAGTTATAACAGATGCTAAGCTCGATGATGTCACTGATAAGTTTACACTGCAACTGGAGAAACCATTGGTAAAAGGTCAGGAATATGAACTCTATTTTAAGTACACTGGTAAACTAAGCGACGACATGAAAGGCTTCTACAAAAGTTACTACAAGGATGAGGAAGGAAACAACGTGTAAGTTAATAATGACGACTTTTACGTTTGGAATAGTTTCTAAAAATTTGGATCTGCAATATTGTTATATACAGATTTTCTCAAGAAATAATATGGTTATAAAATTTCCAGGTGGTTGGCTTCAACACAGTTTCAAACTCATCATGCCCGAAGAGCTTTCCCATGCTTCGACGAACCAAGATTTAAGGCTACTTTTGATATTGAAATAATACGAAGTAAAGAACTGAAAGCAATCAGTAATACTGAAATTAAAGAGACACAAAAAATAGAGTAATTATAATTAAAGCTATAAATATATATTTCGATCCTATATTCTATCTTCCTCCATGTAGTGACAAACGTACAAGAGAGATATTTTATACGACCCCAGAAATGTCCACTTACCTCGTGGCATTCCTCATATCAGACTTTAAAGCACGCTCGGAGACAACAGGCCGGAAATTTTCAGTACTTGCACGTCCTGGAGCTTATGACCAAACCGAATACAGTTTTAATACTGGGAAGGCGATTTTGGATAAATTTGATGAATACTTTAAGATACCATATAAAACACTTGGGATAGAGAAAATGGATTTAGCAGCTATTCCCGATTTTAGTGCCGGTGCTATGGAAAACTGGGGTCTTCTAACATTCAGGGAGAGAGCTTTGCTTTACGATTCAAGCACTACCACAGCCATTAGTCAACAAAGCATAGCAGCTGTTGTTGCACACGAACAAGCCCATATGTGGTTTGGAGATTATGTTACTTGTGATTGGTGGAGCTATACATGGTTAAATGAAGGATTTGCTCGGTACTTCCAGTATTTCATGTTGGCAAAGGTTTGAGAAAATTAATAAGAATATCTTATGATGCAAATTAATTCCCTCCTGTTTAGGTGAATAATGATTGGGATCTAGAAAAACAATTTGTTGTTGATCAAATTCATTCAGTGTTTGTAATGGATTCTCTTGACGACACTCATCCTATGTCTGATCTATCCGCTGAAACTCCAGCAGATTTAGCTCGAATGTTCGGCAGTATTTCATATAATAAAGGTGCTTCTGTGATAAGAATGATTCACCACGCAATGGGAGAGGATAGGTTCAAAGATGCGTTGAAATCATACTTGACTAAAAAGTAAGTATTTAGTGCTATTTTTATTATTATTATTTAAAAAAAAGGCCGTATGAACAAATCTCATTGTTTGGTGGCTCCTTCCTAACTGCAACCGGAATCTACTGACTTCTAGGTCTACAATCTTTAGAAGATAATTAACCATTTTTCCCAATAGAAATCAGCATATTTCGTTAGATTTAATTTCATTTAAATTAAACGAATATTTATACTTTCCATTATTATCATCGCTTCCTATGACAATCCCCATAGAGTCTTAGCCGGTTGTACCTTTCCAAAGTTTGTGACCTTGAGCGCATCCTCATCAGTTAATAAATACCATGTAACATGTGAAGCTCTTTGAAGGTCTGTCTCCTTTAACTTCTTCTCAGAATCGCGTACAAAGTTTTCCACCTTTCCAGCTAGCTTCGTGGTTATCTTCAATGATACATTTCGGTTAATAATCCTCTGCCTATATTCGCCATTTTATCCCGAAATTCATCATAAGTATGATAGGAATCCACAACATATCAACAAATCGAGATGCAATGTTGATAGGTATTTTCTAGATATCACGATTTTTTAGGATATTTTCTGAATTAAAATAATATTGATTATTTCTTATCTACAGTTTCTTGTTATCAATACCGGGATTCCGCAAATCGTTCGATTTTTTTTATTTCTTTTGAACGTGTTTAAAACTTTTCTCTATATTTCTTGGTCAATGGGGTGAGCACTTAAAGTTCGCTCAAACTGAAGATCTGAGAGTTTTAGGTATACAATAGCCTGGAATTTCCGTAGAGATACAAAAATTACTTCATCTCATCGGACTAGTATTGAACCGTAAGACTCACATAAGACCCAAGCTTGAATGCAATTTTCACAGGGCACACTGGGTTGTTTGCAGAGGACACAATCCAATAGCTGACCTAAAAGCTCAATAGAGACGATATTGATCTAACTGAATAACAGAGCTAATTTCATCTATAGCATTTACACTTCAAAAGCAACCGTTTCAAGAACAACTACAACCAGATCAAAATCAAGACCAACCAAATCAATTTCAATGTCAACCAAATCAAAATCAAGCACACCCATTTAAAAAACAAAACCAACCAAATCAAAATCAGTGTCAACTATTTCAAATAAATGGCAATTTTTTCAAATTTAAATACAACCACATAAACTTCAATAACAACCAATTTTGCATGTTAAAATGTGGATCAACTTTCAACATTTGTCTGGCTATAAAGGATTCCCAACCTCCTTTTCCACTTAATTTCCCTCCACCTAAGATGTGCTCTGTGCATCAAAGAGTTGTCCCCTGAGATTAGTCAAAACCTTGAAAACACCCTGTCACATATTCTGAAGCCTAGCGACTTATCTTTTCTTGTGTAGAAACAAAACAAACTTTTTGTATGTGCTGTAAATTCTGTTTCAATAGTTTTCAACGGACAATACATTGGCACTTTCAATAAAGTAGGAACATTCAAATAATTACTTTTAATTTCACTGCACCTGACATATTGTAATCAAAGTACAATTAAATTATTTTTATAAATTCCATGAAGACAATTTTTCATGAATTAATTAAATATATTATTTCAGCAAAAAGCAGACAGTAGTACCAGACAAACTGTTCGATGAATTGATTAGCAAATGGAAAGGCGACCATACTGATTTTAAACAATTTCTGAAAGATTTTACGGAACAAGTTGGATACCCTCTTGTTACCATAAAAATGAAGGAAGATGGAAACAGCTTCACTGTGAGCCAAACACGTTTTCTACTTAAGCCAGTTGAAGGGAGTCAGGCTGCTCTACTTTACACAATTCCCTTCACGTACACCACCGATAAAAAATTAGCCTTTCAAGATACTAAACCTTCGACTTTCCTAAGCAAAAGTGATAAAGAAATTGAAATTCCCCTTAGCGCAAAATCTGATTTCGTAATCGCAAATATACAGCAAACTGGATACTACCGAGTTAACTACGACGAAGCTACTTGGCACAAAATTCACAAGTTCTTGGATAGCGACAACTTTGAGCAAATACATGAAATTAACAGGGCTCAAATTATTGATGATCTTTTCAACTTGGCACGGGCAAAGATTTTAAATTATGATCTTGTATTAGACATCCTTGAATATCTAAACCGTGAAACTAGCTACTTGCCATGGACCGCTGCTTTTAACGGCTATGCAAATATTGCTATCAGATTAGCTCCCGAAAACTTACAACTTTTTGGCAAACAGATTACGAGAATAACTAAGAAAGTGTACGAAAAGCTTACCTTTAGTCCGGCGGCAGGAGAGAAAAGATTAGATACATATAATAGAGCCAAGGTCCTAAGTTGGGCATGTCAATATGGAAGTGTAGATTGCAGAACTAAAGCCAAAGAACACTTCAAAAAACTTGTCAATGAAAATACTCCAGTTCCAGTTGATATTCGTCAAGTGGTTTATTGTACAGCACTTCGCGAGGGAGGCGATGCTGAATTTAACTTCCTTTGGGGAAAATATGTAAACGAAAATGTCGCAACTGAACAAGTTCTGATCTTGGGCACGCTGGGTTGTACAAAATCAAAGGATCTCGTGCACAAATATATAAAATCAATCTTATCAGAAAGTGTCCGCCTCCAAGATAGATCAGCAGCATTGTCCTCCCTCTACAACGAAAATCTCCAAGTTGTGTTTGAGTATGTTACTCAAAATTATAAAGACTTCATTACACCGTAAGTATAATTCCTCATAACTCCTTCCATTTTGGTGTTAAAGCAATAATGTGAATTTTCTTGTTAAAATAGATTTGGCGGAATATCAGAGGTCGCTTCGATATTGTCTAATATCGCATCAAGGTTCACTAACGATGACCAAATCAAAGCCCTTAAAGCATTCTACGACAAAAATATGGAAGAATTCAAAGATTCTGGTGAGAGGATTGATAAAGCGTTAAGAACTGCTGAAGAAAACTTGAAGTGGACTCAAGAATTAATGCCGCATTTTATGGAAATTCTCAAAGTTAAAAACAGTGCCACTGTGTTAAAATCGTTTAACATTTTTATTGCAGTTATAATATCTGCACTCACCATTACATTGTTTCACTAACCTCATAAATAATTTTCAATTGTAAATAAAAATACATTTTCCTTAATTTTGTAATATTTTCCTTATTTGTATTGTCCAACGCATTTACATGTAGAGTGGCGCAGCTTAATCAGTTGATAGTTATACGAGCAGTAAATAGATGCCCTTAAATAATCCGTCTTTAAAAACGGAAAGAAGCACATTAAGTGACGTCACCAAGACGTTAATTATGAAACATTTTATTTTGTACGATTCCAGCGCCATCTATTAGGAATCAAAAAACATTTTGAACAAACCCTAGGTATTTTGTGGCTTAAAATACGAATCTGTAGTGAAAAATAGGGATTCCCACTGGAGATTTCAAAGGGAGTGATTTTAGAACAGGCAGATGTCTCCGTGGAAATAAAAATTTTTCATGTGGGACAATTTATCGAGTTATTTTGATCTGTCAGGTTAAATGGGACACCCTTTATAATGTGCTTGTAATAACCGTATGAGTTTTTTAATAAAATTGCAGCCCTAATGAAGGGTACAAAGTATACACGAAATATCGGCAAAATATATATAATAGGTATTTTAATAGTCCTAGTAATATTACATAAATAATATCTAAATTCTCAGTGCCTTCCCTGGAAGGCATTATTTAATTCCTGAAAAATTACTGGATCCCAAGAAACTCAAGAACCTATTTAGGGATTGTTTAAAGTGTGTAAAACTTGTTAAGCACTTATTATAAAAACAAAAATTCAAAAATATTCATTGTTCCAAAATTATTGTTTTTCTAGGTAAATAGAAAGTTATCAAATCAATTTACCTGTAAAGTATAGTTATCTTGGTATTTTAGTTTAATGACAAACGGTTATATATAAGTATTATTTCCTGTTAATATTAGAAAACAGTAAACTTTCTCTGCAAAATTTATAGCTGAATTTTAAAATAACAAAACATCGTTTTTTCAGGGAGATTTTCTCGAAACTAACTAATAAAATATTGAGAAACACTGACTTAAACAATTTTGGTAAGTACTTAAATGTCTGATCTCAAAATTTACGGAAAGTTTTGCCATCTGTTTACATTCGGTACATAAAAAGTGCAGTTTAAATTGAACGTCCAACAACATCATAGCAGCTGTGCAGACGTGCAACCCATAATAAATAACTGATGTAGTTTTCTGCTGTAAAATGAAAAACATAGGAATATAATTTAAAAAAAAAAAACAATCTTTCACTTTTAAATTGGAAAAATCATTTAATAAGTGTTGTGACAATTTTTAACAAAATAAGCATTTTAAATGATAACAAGGTAATGACCAAAATAAAACAAAGGTATTAAAATTTATGAAAGCAATTAAAAAAAGTAAATGTTATACATTTGAAGTGTTCTGAAAGAACTATTTTTGTTTTACATTTTTTATATTACGATTCGTTTTTCTCGCAGCAAATTCAGTGTGTTAGTACTAAACTAAAATTGATGTGTTTTGAAAATTTCTCCAAGTGCTTAAAAGATTATTTTATTAAATTCAGATTATTATATCACGTTCAAGAGTGAAAAGTGTATTTACGAAAATCATTGAGAACAGTAATTTTAATAAACAATTAACATTTTTTATTTATATTTGAGTGAACTTGCATCAATAATCAGAGATATACTCGAGATTTGTTTGTTATTGCGTTAACTAATGCAAAATATTTTATAAAAAAACAAAAACATTTTCAGAGTGAAACTTTTAACAGGGAAATATGCAATCAATTCATTTCCAAAACTCCATGCATTAATGAGACATTTTATTTAAATATTTCAGTTAGCATTATATATATATATATAATACAAAGATCCTTGCTTTTATAAGTGGTACGTGGAACAGTATTACCTTTAAAGCAAACTGATCTATCTATATTTTCCGGCCAATGTAAAGCCTTCAGATTTTTTACATCGTTATATAAAGTCCATTTATTACATTTCCTACCATTGAAAAATATAACCAGTGTCAAAGATTCTAATTTATCCAAAATAATATGATGCAGAAATTCTGTCCACTAAGAGTGAGTCTACCATCATGCAACAATATTAAATGAAGCAAAGCTGTAGAACAAATAATTCCCATCCTTCCAAAGAAGTTCTACCAGTTCGAAATAGATATGTATAGTTCTTTTCTATTCATTTTTAATTACCTTGGTTTAATTGATGGTTATTAAATAAATTTTTTGTTAAAAGTTAAACTTTTCTTACTTCAAACCCATATCCATCCTTCAGACAAGCATGAACTCGACCAACGTCAAGGCGAACTTACCTTTGACAATCTCGTTATGGTAGAAGTCCTACATTGAAGGCTTGAGTGGATTGGAAACATAGCTCGGTTTTACCGATCATCTTCTTTATTACATTCAAAATCGCTCACTTGATCAGTTTCACCAACTCATCATCCACTTTAATCTCCAAATAGTCTCCAGATAGTACCGTATATAGTATCGCTATGGGTTTACCCACATTTATACAGGAGACAAACTCCTAAGCCTTTATTTTGGAGATTATATGCAATGCACCATCTGTTTCAAAATTTTGATCTGGTTCTATTTTGGACAAAAATTACATTAAACTTGCTGCTTGCTTTCTATTCTTTTCGTATTCTTTTTGAAAACAAAAAATTTCACTCTTATGGTGTTGAATTGCTCTCCCTCACTTGCCTTTATAATAATTTTTATAAAATAAGCAAAAATAAAATTGAGATGATATTGCAAATAGAAAGTTATACTAATGAATTGTAAGATCCTATACGAATAAATTAACATGGTCAACCTAGCGTTTTGTCAGTAAAAAAGTTTCTTCAATACACATGGGATACTTCTCGTAATTCTCATAATTCCTGACTTCGTGCTATCACTGATTTAAAGAAAATTAAGTTTAATGATTAATATCTAAAAAATATCTTGAGATTTCCTTTTTATTTGGGTCTCTTTAAGCTCAGACCCTTCCCAATTGAAATTCCTGGATATCTTCCTACTTTTCAAAACATTTTAAATTATGATGCTTTAATGTTAAAGTTAGTATTGTCTGTAAATATCAAACAACGCATTTTGTATTTCTATTACGATGCCTTTGTATATAAAAATCTTCAAAATCGTTAAGAAAATTAGACCTTGTAAATGGTTAAATAAAAATATTTCAATTGATTTTCCAAATCTGAATTTCTTTTTCGTTTCAATTAAAATTTCATTTGAAGGTATCCACTTTATTTTGATTAAATATTCCGTAGTTCTGGAAAAGGTACATCAATATTTTTAAGAACAAAGAGAATTGGTTTCTTCTAATGCCTCAAAGCTCGTCTCTACAGTAATTAGTAATAATTTCAATAGAGTCTTTTCATTTATATTGAAAAATTAAACAAACAAATTAGAATGTTATCTATCTTTTTTCCTTAGGCTTTATAAATTGTGGTTCCTGTGCCGGGAATCGAACCCGGGCTTTCTGGGCCCCCTTCCGGGACCCCTCTTATTTCTGACTTCACTTAATAAATTAAATGGGGGAAAAGATTTTTGCACATTTAAAATTATGAAAGTAGGGAATTTATCAACAATTTTCTCATTAGATACTTAAAAATTTCTGTCTTTTCAAATTGCTTGTAAAAAAAAATCCCTTCTGAATGACTTTATTTAAAAAAAAAAAAACTACACCAATTGTGTAATACCCTAAGTGTAGAGAAGAAAAAAAAGTAAAAAGTGTGTATTGAATTGTACGCGACTGCTTATTCTTAAATATATGTATATACAATGACGAGGATAATTTTTATACAATGAGATTATTTTCAAATTGCTACATTTTCCTGAAGACATTTTAAGAAATCAACAAATTGTCGTTTTTCCACAGTATCCAAAAGCACTCCGAATCATAAGACTGCCTCTAACAAAATTGTCACTAAACATCGCCTGTGAGTCGTTTAATAGACAATGTTAATATCCTTAGCAACTATTTGGATCGTCAAAATAAAACTAATTTTGATCCGTAAAGATTAAATTTTGCCAGGTTTTCAGGCTTTTTAGTTCAAACGTGTGTTGGAGAAGCATGCGAAATTTGTTGTACTTTACAACATAAATTATAAGATAAATTATTCTTTCAGGCTCCCTGAGTTATTAGACTCTTTTGACGACTTCTTACATTTTCGAAGCACCTGCATACCCATTTGGCCATAGTTACTGCCTAAATTTACAAAGTGATCCACAAAGTTTTCGATTCGATTCGATTCGATCTTCTTATATCCTCCGTATTTTGGCATTTAAAGAGGCCAGTTTCTTAATTCCTACAAATTATTATTTTATCTCGGTTGAGAACTTTCTTCAACCCATCCTTCTAAAAACCAAAATTATGAACTTCTAATAAAGAAATAGTTCTTAAAAATAATTTATCCGATTTTACTTGCCAATAAAATTAAATAATTACAAAGAATAAAACGTGAAAAGGTCTGCATCTATAATTATTTCCTGCTCAGAATAGAAAATTTCCAGAGCCCTTTTATAGAATGAAAAAACCATCACAGAAACCCTTGCAATAGATAAAGGTCAAAATTTCTAGAAGATTAAATATCTTTTGTAAAACTATCAATGAAATCGTTTGTTAAACTGAATATATGTATGCTACTTACTGTATATGTAATAAAATTTATTGCAAAATTAATTAATTAAAGTCAATCTTGCCAAGTATTTGGTTAAAATAAATTCAGGTATTAGTTTGTAGTAACACAATATTTTTTTTGTGGAAACTGAGTGGAATATTTCTGCAATCTTCTGTATTTTATATTTCTGAAATTAACACTGTTATTTTTCATCTCCTTTTCTAATTAAATTTAAGGGTTTCAAAGTGTTTATCTACTTCTAATTATTTTTTAATTACCGTTGCAGATGATCTTCGCATATTCATTTTTGATCATTTTTTGCGCAATACTTTCTGGCAATAGAAGCATACGGGCCGCCCGTCAAGATATATTTATTTTTCCTGAAGATAGTTCCAGACTTGAAGGATTTATTATTCCTTATCATTACAAAATAATAATAACACCTGATTTGTTTGGACACCAAGTAGGTGATAAGGAAATATTTACATTCGATGGTGAAGTGGAAATACACTTATCCACTGGATTCGAGGGTGTTAACCATATCGTTTTACATTCAGAAAATCTTAGAATAAATGAAACTATGCTAATACGAGAAGATGGATCGTCAATCAAAATTAGAAATGTGGGCTATAATATAACGGCTAGTACAATGATAGTCAGATTATATCAACCCATGCAGCAAGATGAAACATTTGTGTTAAAGTTAAAATACTCCGGTCTTTTGCAGGACGGTATGAAGGGATTTTATAGGAGCTATTACAAGGATTCAAGAGGAAAAGTACGGTAAGTAAAAAGTAGAATTAATAAGCACAAAATCACTTTTAGTATTATAATGGTTTACAATTTTATACAATATTATAACTAATAGAATAGTAGTAGCACCTGAAATTAACCAATTTCCAGGAAAATGAAGTGGAAAGATGATTTAATGAAACAGATTTTGGATAATAGGGTCATCTTCTCGGTGTATGTACAGAGTCTAAGATATTTTTGGGTATGATAGTGACTCTGTTTAAGCTGATATATTTCAAATGGTAACAGTGTCTGCAGTCGATGATCAACGATAGTCATCTGAGTCCAGATTGCCTTTTATCTTCTCCATCACTTTTTTCCAACACCTATTTTCAATGTTTAGGCTTTTTATCTAGATCAAGTATCCGTTGACCGAACGGAATTCTCCTTAAAGAAGTGGAAAGGCTATTATTCTTTGTTTTAAAACATGGAAAGAAAAAAACTTGTAAACTTTACAAGCAGTACTGCCAAGCAAGTGTGTTGTGATCAATCCTTTTACGACCGTATCTTCACGTTCAAAAGAGTACTGTTTATGGAGTATTTTCTCTTTTGTAACCTTTGGAGGATATCGACGTAGACCTCTACTTTCGAGTTCAGGCACAGTCTGCATATGTCATCCTTTTGGGATAAAATACAAAGCTACCGTATCCAGCACTCAGCGAAACTAACCATCTGAATGTTTCTTGCTTCCAGATTAGAACTTTTCTTCTGATCATTGAGAGAAAAGTAATTGCTAGTTTACAAAGATCTTTAAACCTCTTCTCTCTTTGAATCTGTTCCAAAATTCTTCCCCGACAAGAATAATTCCCACTGAATTTCATCTGATCAGCTAAGATTTGTATGGGTAACTGAGAAAAGCTAGGCCAAATATGATTTAAACAGATTTCTGACCATAAGTATGAAACTTTCTTGAAGACATTCAAATGTATTGGAACTCTTATGATTAGTTCGTTTAAAAGATCTAAGACGAAATATTTTTATTTTATCTTTAGTACAAGTACATTATTTTTACTGCAATCTTTCTCAAAAATTCTTCACCCAATGTTTCAGTTTGATTCATGTTGAATAAATTAAATAAATGCAACTCTCCTCAGAACACTATTTCGAAACCAGTCATAAGTTTCTATAATAAGAAAATCGTCTTGATTAGAAAATACTAAAAATGATTTTGAGGCTGCCAAATTAAGGCTGTGACATATATAATTTATCAACACCAGATGTGGACAATTTTCTTTTAAGCGCCTAAGGTTGCTAACCTTACCAAAGTCTTTAAGTTCAAATTTATGAATTTAAATTAGAGTTCCGGAATACACGTGTATACGAATCCTATAATAATTTGCATTAAGATTCTCTTACTCTAGTTAATCTAAATTACATTTGTGAAAAACAGCGACTTGCAAGTGACGCTCCACCAAGATAATTTTTGAATCAATGACGACTTTTAGCATCTTAAATGAGATCTTTTTCATTGGAAGATGAAGTAAAGAATTTATAAAGAGTCAAAATTTTGTATTTTTCCAGCAACGCAATTTTACATAGGATATCGTTTTTCATCATTTTCATGTTCACCCACCAAACGAAACCCGAAAAAAAGTCTTAAGATACTGTGTATTGTTAAAACATTAATAATACTCTTATAATCCACACGTTTATCCTTCATTTTAAAAAAAATTCCAAAGGAATACCTATTTTGAGAGCAAAATATCCCAAATACCCCTTTAATAAGCTCTTTGAAAAGTTAAAGCGATTATATGTCTATCCCTATAATGAAATGTGCGTTGGAGGTCCGAAACTACAGTACCAAAGGATCAACCTGATTTTGCTTTTAATTGGCGATTTTTTTTCAGACAATATGAATTCTATAGATTATATTTACAATGGCAGAGTATTTTTTTATGTAAGCTAACTAGAGCTGTGCGGAAAGGGATTTTAGTCGGAAAAATTGAGGCAAAAATAAATTCCTGACGAGATGCTTTTCACAAGAATTGGACATAAATTAAATCGTTAGACAAAAATGTGTCGAGTAGGTAAGTAGCGAAAAAGTTCATGTCGTAAAACCTAATATGTAAAGAATGTCTAGGAATTATATGTAAAACGCAGACCCTTAAAATCATACTTGGATACAAGGACGTAGGCAAAACCTTTACTGATGTCCGGCTGTAGACAATAATGCCGGTCTTATAAATTCCCTTTCTTGGATGACTCAATTCGATTGGGAAAAAATTTGTACTACCTACAAGAAAACAAAAAAACAGGACTGAGAATCAGTAGGCAATAATTCTGAAATAAAAGATGGAATTGTCGTAGACGAAATAAAGAAGAACACAATATTATTTTGAATTTCAAGTTGGAGGTGAAGTTTGTGTGGAACCATAGAAACATTTCTCGTCAATGTAATTTTGCCTTTCACGAATCACGATACGTGGTTATTTTGATTTAAATTTATGCATTTGACGATTTATACAAGATTAATCTTTTAAATGTGTGCAGTTTTATTTATATCCAACTTTAATCCTCATTTATATTTATTTAGTGATAACTAAAATTATATCTAAAGCTGCTTTTGCCCTTGCCTCGTAATCTAAGACCAATTATCACTAGTTAAGCATTCAAACCATTCAATATTCGAAGCATACAAGCCAAAATAGGAACATTTACCAGTCAAAGTAGCAAAGCACGATATAATTATATAATTTTTGAGGATTATGTTGTACTCAACCCAGGAGATATTAAATTACACACATCAGTATCAATAGGTGTATTTATTCGTCAAATTAAGTCTACTCTCGCATTCAAAACTTTTTTATTATTTTCATGGGCACTCAAAAATTTCTCGGTATTAAATCAGAACACCTTGGGGCTATCACTTTAAGGTGATAGCATCTTCTTACTGCGACGCCATAATATAAGGATACGTCGTCGAAATATACATAACATTCTCTTCTGTTAACCATAGTCAAGTGAATATAACTGTACTTTATTGATTAAATTGTGTACTTTTATATAAACTGATTGGTTATTAAACGACATAAAAATGCTTAATTACGTCTAGTATATATTCTACTAAGACTCAAATTTAGTTTGATGGCTTATTATATGGTCCTTCGAGCCGGATATTCTTCGTGTTACAGTTTTATTGATTTTCACTTATTCAAGGTCCAGATAAAAAGTCGGCTTTGTTACTTCTTGCTTTTGTTACTTAGTATTTTATTACTTGATATTTACCTTACTTTTTGACGGTAAATTGTTTAGGTTCATTTATTTTTATTTCACTATAATTTCACTTTATTTTATATATTTTTTATTACATTTGTTATCTTTGTCTTCTTCTATTTTTCTTCTATTTACATTTATATTTTCTTCTTGTATTCCCAAGATATCAGTTACTTGATAAATTTGTGAATAAATAAATAAATAAGATGTAGCTTGAAGGAAATTGGGTTCCCATACACGGAGTTTGGGAGAATTATTGATTTTTCTTGCGTATAAACGTAGTTTCGTCGTTCTATAGTTATCATTATCATGTAGTGTTAAGTTCTCCTTTCTTGTCGCATGATAAGGATAAATTTCCTTCATTCCTTTCCTAAAAATCTAAAACACTCTATATATATATAATATATTCGGTACTAAGGTTAAAATTTACAATAATTGACATATTGATTTAATTTTGTTATATAAATAATATATCAGGCTTGCTATTTTATACTAAATGATTTTTATTCTTTTTTTACTTTTATGACTTTTATTTCCAATTGTAGATGGATTGCAGCTACCCACTTTCAACCCTTTTATGCACGACGAGCTTTTCCTTGTTTCGATGAACCAAGATATAAAGCAACATTTGAAATTCAAATTATTCGCCACAGAATTTTCAAGTCGTACAGCAATAACAAACTTTTGACAAGCATTTCTCAGTAAGTGTAAACAATAATTGATTTCATAATTAAATATTATTATTTTCCAATCGTACTCATATGCTAGAATTTTGGTAAATATATGTTGTAATAACATTTTGCATAAAGGCAGGTAATTCTACTATTAGAAAAGAAATTGAAGCTGATATGAAACATAAAACATGGGAACTTGTACAATTACCTAAACACAGAAACCCAATAAAAAGGTATATAAATTTTAGGAATCCAACAACACTTACAAAGCTCGCTTAGTAGCTCAAGGTTTTAAATAAAAGAACGGCATTGATCTTACCGAGGCTGTCAGTCCAATTGTAAAATTCCTATTCATTCATGTATTGCTTATGATAGCTGTTCAAAAT
>QYTT01056462.1:0-10656 GCA_006980735.1 Dasypogon diadema
TCATGAAGGATTCTACGTCCTCCATACAACGTACACTAGCTAATGATGGCACCGAGTGGCATTTTATACCACCTTCGGCGCCCCACTTTGGAGGACTCTGGGAGGCTGGAGTTAAATCGTTGAAGCATCACTTGAGACGAATTGTCGGAGATCATGTGCTGACCATTGAAGAAATGCTAACCCTCCTGACGCAAGTCGAAGCATGCTTAAACTCTAGACCCTTGTATGCCATGAGTGATGATCCAGATGATTTCTCAGCACTAACTCCAGGACATTTTTTGGTTGGAGAAAGTCTTATATCTGTCCCTGAGCCTAGCCTGGTAGAGGTACCTATTAACCGATTGAATAGATGGCAATTGGTGCAGCAGATGAAAGAGAATTTGTGGGATCGCTGGCATAAAGAATACCTACACAAATTGCAATTACGAAATAAGTGGTCTAAGGTGGAAGACCCCATCAAAATCAATGACCTCGTGCTTATACGGGAAGATAGATTACCTCCTGCAAAATGGTCATTAGGGAGAGTCATCGCAGTCCACCCCGGATCCGATGGCTACGTTAGAGTCGCAACTGTAAAACATCAAAATGGAACTTGCATGCGCCCCATAACAAAACTGTGTCTCCTGCCTATTAATGCTCAAGATTAATCACTTTTCTATAATTTCAGTTAAGGTAAATCAAAACCTAGCGTCCAAGTTGATCCACCACTTTACCATGGCGGGCGGAGGAAGTCTAATTTCGTGTCAACACGAGGCGGGCGGAATGTTTACAATTGTGAACACCAACACATCATACATCAACTCATCAACGCCATAAATTCTCAGTTTTCTCTCTTTTATATGTATGCAGTAAAATTTTCTAAATTTCAAACCAATTTTATCTGGCATTAACCGTATGAAGTTCTATTGTACTTTGAATTCGGATTTTTTCTAGTTATGTAATTTTGGAGACACTTCACTACTGCTTAGAAGCGAGTGCAGACCAGTTCACCCAGGGTTATACAATTAAACTGTTCAAGAAGAACTTGTGGTTTCATTTTTATAATACCATACCTTTAAACTCAAACAGCCCTGTTTCTCAATATTATGTTGTTTCCAAAATGACTCCATGCTTGGATCCATTCAGCGTTGGTCTGCGAAGTTCTCCAGTCCTCAAGTTACCTTAATGATTGTACAACATGTTTGTCAAACCACTACTTTCGTACACATCTCCAGGCTGGAATCCCTTCTATGCTGTTCAAATTGACCGCTCAAAGACCAACCTTGGAAAAACCTTTTGATCCTTCCAATTCATTACGAACCACTCAAACTTATCAATTTCCAATTTCCTTGGAGTGCCGTTGAGTTGCTGACATAGTTTTTGTACACCAGTTCTTGAATTCTAATATTGGTTCTTCAAAACTCCTGAGTAAAGCGTCCTTTAGGATTAATAGTCGGAAAGTTTGAAGTTTGAAATCTTTGAGAATATACTAATTTTACATCTAGTCTTATTTTTTTATTACATTCTTCAATACTAACAAGATAATTTTCTATTTTTCTCACTTTGACCTTACTAACGGTTACATGTCTTGCATGCTGGTGTAGGAGCCTTTTTTCTAGTATAGGTAGAGCTAGAAGGGGAATTAATTATTTAAAAAAACAACTGGTTCCCCTTCTTAGTACTGACCATGCTTACTGCTTAATGCTGTTGCTCGGTCTGCGTTTCTCTTTGAACTCCGAGCTCATATACAAGTTCAGGAAATTATGATTTAAAACAATTCCTCTTACTTGAAAACACGCCTGATTTACTCAGAGACCGAAACAACATTGAATTCTTACTTAAAATTAAGTTTTCTTACAATTTCCCAGAATGAGTTGCATAGTTGACAAAAAGTGCTTCTGTGAGAAAATTATTTTACTGAACTGGAACAAACTGCAAGTTCGTATCAGGTGTTACTCGCAGATTGACCTTTTCAAGTTTCAGAAATGCTTTCTCAACGTTTGCAAGATGTTCTCTTTCAGGCTGTGTCTGGCCATTTCTCGCTAGATCTGTTTTAATGAAATTATTATTTGCCCTAGTGTCTATCAAAAACTTCAAGATGTCCTTATCCTTCATTATATACTCTAAGTAAGGCACGCTAGAGAGGCTCCCGTCGTAAAATTTAGTTCCATTTTTCTGCCCTTCTTCCTCTTGATAATCTTCATAGTCGCTGAACTGTTCGATGTAATCTTCATAATGAGAATTTGTCGGTTGTGTTTCTATATGAAACAGTCGCTGGCGTTTTCGTGCGTGACTGTCAGAATTATTTCCCATTTTAGCAGCGGTTGTACTTACCGGAAATATCGTAGGGCGATTCATGGAGTTAACCTGTCGTGTCTGCATGGACTTATCGACATCCCTTGGTGGTTTGGATTGTGTTGGTGGTGGTCCCTAATTTTGCTTATGTCGGATGTTATAAGCCTTATTCCTCTGTTGTAACGATATTTGCTTCAGTACATAGCGTACAGCTGGCTGTTTACTTTTATTATTTGGATTTGGTTTATCGCAGCGGTTACGAAGTTGTTAGGATTCTTCCTATGTATGAAAAGATTTCTATAATGTAAATTCTGGATTTCGAGGCAGAAAGAGTAGGATTCTGGTAGTGTACCACAGTTCGCAGTCTCTTGTGAGATAGGCACTTTTTAATGGAGGCCCAGCCATTATCAAATATGTTATCCATACTCCATAGTAATATTATAAATGCGAAAGTAACTCTGTCTGTCTTTCTGTTACGCCTTCACGCCTAAACCGCTGAACCGATTATGATGAAATTTGGTACAGAGATAGATTAGACCTTGGAGAAGGACATAGGCTACCTTTTGTTGCGAAAAAAGGCTTGAAGGGGTTGAAATAGGGGATGAAAGTTTGTATGGGGATCCGTCATTATTGAAGATAAAACCATGAAACTTTGTATTTAGGCGCTTGATAAGAAATAAATAAACTTTTTGTTCAAGCGTTTTTGAAATTTCGACCTACATGGGGGTGAAATAGGGGATGAAAGTTCGTATGGAAGTCCAAACAAATCTATCTTGCTTACTATATTTATCGGAGAGATGTACAAGGTAAGGAAATGCACCCGAGCCATGTGTGGAAAAACGGAATACTTAAACATTTGCCGTCTGAATATATACGTGCAAAGCTCGGTCTCGAATGTCCATAATAATCGTGGATATTTCACAATACCCGGTAATTAACTACTACCTAATACAGAATCGTCGTACTTGGTACCCACATCGTTGAACGCGGTTCCCGTAGCTGTGCATTCAATATACTAGAGTGAGTTAAATTTTCGTGGACATTTTTTTACTGAAGTAAATTTTTATAGAGTTTATAAAATAATTAATCTGCAAAATAAAGTCCATTTTATTCAGTGGTTTGTATCCATCTTTCTGTCAGTTGTCTGATCCCGCGATTGTATCATTCCTTGCTTTCCGAAGCAAAGCACACTTAAACTGTCCACGAATTTATACACTCACCTTATTAGCGCATTTTATTAACCCGGATTTTGGTTAGGGTTATAGTATTTGGTTTTAATCTCTGTAATCTACATCCTAGGAGCGGGTTAGATGACTCTTTCTATTTGTTTCCGTAACACACATTATTGGAACTGGTTGGAGGAGCCAGTTAGAGAGCGGGTTAGAGGACGGGTTAACCCGGTTAACGATAACACAGAAAAAGCGGGTTACCCGCTTAGGGTTTTAAACCCTGCAACAAAACGAACTTGACGCTTGACGCTGATTTTGATTTGGTTGGCGTTGAAATTGATTTCGTTGGTCTTGTTTTTGATCTGGTTGCAGCTGTTCTTGAAACAGTTGCTTTTGAAGTGTAAATGCTATATATCAATATGTAAAATGTCTAAGAGTTTATTTGGTGTTTCTGGTATTTGAAATTGTAATTTAGGCGGATTTCTATCGTATCTGGGTGTTTGGCATTGTTCATAGTTATTAACGATTTGGATAATCTCATTTTTCATGCAAGGAAACATGTAGTAACATTCTCTTCCGTAAATTCAAGTAGTCGAACAGTTCGACGGAGACGATTATTTAATGGGACTTCTAAGGAAATAGGACTACGTTTGTCACGGGACGACGCTGAACTACAAGACGACGACGCCACTGCGTCTGAGGGAATGAGCAGGGCTTCCCTCTAATAAAGCTTGACGAGAACAGTTGAGTATCGTACGCGGAAACGCACGGACATGTCTTCTTTGGCTCGATTAACGTTAATAAAAAGTATTGTACTTGCTTACATTCGTTCGTTTTAATGAGTAATCCTTGAATGTGCTCTCCTCTCCTTTTGTTATCCTGACACGTTTGTTAGATTTCTCTAGGTTTATTGGAAGATTGAATTCATTGAGTGGGCGTTCAGTTATTGGGATTTCATTGTCGTGATTTTCCTCTGCCGAATGTACTGTAGAGCCAGATGTGCCTTGTATAGAGTGGTTTTTTCGTTAGCGTGAAGTTCGATTTTTCCAGGGTTTTCTGGTTTGATACGGCTCAAAGCATCGGCACAAGAGTTTTGGGTCCCTCTTTTGTAGATTATCTCATAGTCAAATTCCTCTAGTTTTAATCGCTAACGAATGAACTTTGAATTTGGATCTTTCAAATTCATGAGCCAAAGAAGGTATTTGTGATCTGTAACGATCTCGAATGATCTTCCCGAATGGATAAGGTTGGAAATACGGTCGCTATCGATAGGTCTCGGTGACAAGATGGCTCCGATTGCGTAATTATTCTCATCAGTCTTTAATACAAAAGGTTTGGAAAAGTTAGAGTAGGCTAATATTGGATCGTTTATTAGAACGTCTTTGCAGGCCTGAAATGCTTTAACATAATCGTCATTGAGTTCTACTTTGCTCCCCTTTTTCAAACAAGTGGTTACTGGTTTTGTCCTGTTAGCGAAATCCTTTATAAACTTTCTGTAATAACCCACTATACCGAGAAATGGTTCCTTTTGTTTGCGAGGTATAGGGAAATTTTGAATGGCAGAATTTGTATCGGAATTTGGTTTGACGCCTTTATCGGTAACTGTGTATCCTGGAAGTTAATTCTTTTTTCAAGGATTCTGAGTTGTCGGAATCTCTCTCATTGACAACTACTACTGAGCTGAACCAACTTTGCCTTCATAGAGGTCTTCGGATATATATAAACCAGGTTTTATTTCATTAGTTTGAATAAATATGTTTAAAATTCCTATACATTCGGTTTAAAATGAAGAGGTATTACTGCTTTTTTTGTTATTAATACTTGGTCTGCCAAATCAATCTTATCATGTAGTAGAGTTAATATATCGAGGCCTAATAAACCATGAAATTTAAATATCAAACATTTTGTCTCACCAGTCTGATTGAATTCTATAAAATTTGGTAAGATAACGTGTTTATCAATTTTGATTTTATTAAGAGCAGTAGTTATACTGGACATAATTAGGATTGACGAATTCTGGATTAATGAATTTCATCCTCATTCATTCCTGCATCTATTCTAAACCTTAAAGGTCTACCAAAAGGGGATGATATTTGAATATATGGAAGAATGAATCCATGTTTGTATGTATCCGATTGCGTTGTCAAGACGGGAAATTGAAAATTTGTATTATCAATTTAGATTAATTCCTTATTATCATAATGTTCGGCATTGTAGAATTTATAGAACTTCTGGATATGACTAGGCATTGTGCTATCTGATCGAATAGAATTTTAATCGGAAATGTTAATTAGTTCTTCGCTTGTTATTCGGTGGTAGTGATTGTTGTAGAGGTCGAGATAATGGTAAATATTTATAAAAGTATTGTTGGTTGAATGGGCGATTATTGAACGGTTGTTGATATAATGGATTATTTCTATTGAATAAATCATTTCTATTGAATGGATGATTTCTATTGAAACTATTATTGGATAACGGATTCTGGTTAATTGGGTTGAAATTATTTGAAGTACGTTGGTTAGGGAATGATCTCGGATGAGGATTCAAGGGTCTGTGAAGTATTGAATGTGCGTTGAATCTAAAATTATTTTGGGGAAAGTTTCGTTTATTAATACTATTATTATTACTGTTAGCACCGATGGGATATGGTGATCTCAAGTAAGAATGGTTTTGCTCTTTTACGCAATATGAAAATGCAACAGATAACGTTGTAGGATGCATGGCACGCATAGTTGAGCCAAGAGGGTCTTTTAACCCTGTTAGAAACGTATTTAAACACATTTCGGAATATAAATCTCTCTTAGCATTCACTACATTTGGATCGTTGGATGAATTTGCACTTTCAATTTCGATTATTTCACTACATAATTTCTCCACTATACTATTTCCCTGTTTTAAATTGTGTAAATCTCTAGTAAGTAAAGTGTACAATTTATTGGGGTTCCGTACATATTCAATACTTCATTGGCTTGTTCCTCTGTTTTATTTCTTATTGCAAACAGATAGGTAAAATCTTTTCTACATTATTAATAAAATCATAGAGAAGTCCGGGATTTTCGTCAAATTTGGAGAGATCGGGGAACCTCAAGGAGTCAAAATCATTTCTTACAACTCCTGCTGGATTTTGATTCGGAGGTGCAGCCTGAAATTGAGGATTTGCTGCTTGTCCAGCGATATTTTGTACGTTATTAATGTTATCGTTAACCACTTCGCGATTATTTAAATTATACGATAGAGTTTTTGTTCCATCATCCCCTGAGCTTTGGCATCACCGTAAAAGAAAACTCACTGATCCACTGGTATCAATTTCACTTTCAAGAAGAAGAATCAATTTTTTTATTATATGGAGCCTTTTTTGATCTACTTATTTTATTTTTGTTAGTAAACGTAGGAAATTGGATTAAAAGGAAAAAATATTCAGATACTTGACTTACAGGTAGATTGCAAAATGAGGGGTTTCATGTTCCTCTGCGATAAGCCATACAGCTTGAAACTTTCAAGCTATGGCAACTTTTCAATCGGCAATATTCCTTCGTCGATAATTGTTGAGCGATAATCCTTAGTTGCTTTGTTGCTCTGATAATTACTTTCACTGTTTGGTCGAAATTATCAAAATTTGTCAAGAATAACCGTTGATAAGCGATTAATTCGAACGATAAGCCGTCGTACGAAATTTATCGCGTGCCCAATAATCGGCCTATTGAAAGAGTGGGGGAGGGTCTGGAAACGTATGGGCAAGTAACTCACCCGATTCCATAAACGGGATTTTAATATTCTGAGATTTTGTAATTCGGGATTTTATTTTGTGGGATTTTTTAATCCGGGATTTTGAATTCCCGGAACTAGCAAATCTAGGAGCAAATCCGGAATTATGTATCCAATCCCGTTGAACAAGAATATAATATAACTCTTACCAGCAGTGTCTGGACCTTTGAAAATAAAAAAGATAACGATTTATCACTGGAATAAGTTGGATTAATGGATTGGTGTATCAAACCTAATACATAGCAATTAAGAAAGTCAGTTATTTTTACTAATATTCTAAAAAATAGTCATTATAGCAGAATAAGAGTTTCCCCTACTCGAAATTCGAAGTGTTCTTGGAGCATACCTGAACACTAAATTGGGGACCCTTCTCTTTTAGCTTTAACAATCTAACAGTAATGAAAATTCAATGTAATTAACGAAAAAGTTCGGCAAAGTTCCTTTATTTCGCTGAAAAGTTTTCCACCTCTATTGCGTTTTATTACATCAAAAATAATCATTCTATCTTTGACAATGCCACAAAATAGACTGGCAAATATCTAATATCTATCTTTCCCTTCGTTTTTTCAATAGTAAAATTTAAAATAATCAATTAAAAAAAGGACCAGTTAATAAAAACGAGACAATCGTTGAAATTTAAGGGAAAATTCTTCCCACTTTATTCAATTTGGCATTCCATGGCTTTTAAATGCAGGGCAGTAGGAAGTTGATAACTTAGTACAAAGCACTTACCGTTGCCAATTATTTAGTAGCTTCCCTGTTTCCATTGAAAAAGTATAACGAGAAAATTATGAGATGATAAGATGATAAGTGAAACAGTACCCAAAATCACACAATTCCCTCTACTTCCAAAACAATGCCCTATTGCTTTTCTCAACCCGAACTATCAAATCTTTAAATATTGCGGGCAAATTGCAACTTTTGTGTACAAAAAATTATGGCGATATTTATTGTAGCTGTCCTCAGCATATTAAAATTAGGCAAAAATTTGAACTGAAGTTCTATTATTATTAAATATGCGAAAGCTGTAAGTTTGTTTTGTTTTTTTATCAACAGGCAAAAGAATTTATAATCGCAGAATTAATGGACCAATTAAATACCACATTCATTGATAAGAAACTAATTTATTCTTGGAAAGTGTTGCAAATTGACATTGCCATACCAATTACATCGCGGCTTCCGAATGCTGAATTATTACAGCACCAACTAGCTTCTCATTAATTATTACATTTCTCTTTGATTTTGAGAACAGCTAGCAAACTTTTATCCAGATGCAAGGAAAGACAATAAATTAATTATTGACAATAATTTATGCATTATATTAGAATAATTTTTGTTTCTAGTGCAGACAAAGGAATATAATTGCATCTGGCAGCATCTAATAACAATATAGAAAACAAAAGCCATAAAAAAACAAAACTCTCTAAACTTTTCTTTTCAACTAAGGACGACTCACTGCTTAATTTTGTATGATACTACGACTCCTTGTTATTTCACATTTTTCTTTAACAAGAATTTAAAAAATATCAAACTATACCACCTTCACAAGGTAGACAGGTTAATCTGGTCTTGAATCTTGCCCTCTTTGAGTTTTACCGCTTTTTACCTGATGAATGTCGTTTGAGTTCACTCTGGCCCTAATTCAGAAATTTTTTATCTTCCCCTCAAATCGAACTGACCCTACAAACGTGACATAATGAGTAAGATAGGTATTGGAAAACACTTAAATAAATCTTTAGGTAGGAACGAATTTAAGCGAAATATTTTGTTCAAAGGGCCAAGAATCATTTCCGCAGGAAACTGCCTGTAGTCGAATTTCAAAGAAAACTAGTCGTACATGGAATAGGTTTTCTAGCTATTGAATTTCTTAACACGGTTCATTCTCATAAATTTCGGCGTTGATACCTTTTGACTTAAGAACATGCACGCAATTTTTTCTTCGTTTATTTCATCGCCGTTAAGGACAACCACGGTAGTGATATCGCGAAGCCCCTCAGATTGCTATCAAATTACACAGTTGTCAAGCATGTTGGAGCACTTTGGGTTATTTAAGAGACCCAAAAGGAAAACGAAAGATTGCTTTTATAATTTTACGAAAACCCCTTGTCAATTTACCACCAGAACTACTCATATAAAAGATGAAAGCACTCTTATTTTAGAGCATGCTTGAGTACTTCTCTAAAGTGATTTCAATATGCCACGCGAATGACTTGGCTAGCAAATATAGTCACTGGTTATGTTGTACCGATATAACAAACTCTCACTGTCAATTGCTCTTAGCCAAAACAAAGGTAAACAGCCAGATACGACAGGTATTTGGTAATGTAAACACAAAATGCCCTCAAATCTGACCTCTTGGAGTCGCTTGAAGAATATACCTAAATTGCTGTTGAGCTGCAGTTTTAGTTTTATGGACAAGTCTGCTGGTAGTCTGTGGCTCTGTGGCTCTGTGCCCACTTACCGGCATGTGCATAGCTACGGCATAGACAGTAAAGCAACTAACAGCCGCACGGGTATAGGCAGGGAATCTTTAAAATGAAGTCGTTTGTATGCAAACTACTTCTCCAGAGGCTGTCATAGTGCCATGCATGTCCTTTTCATATTTTGTTCCCCGAGAAGACACATCACTCGTTGTTTCATAGATAAATTTATTGGTTATTACGACATTTATTGAGCACCATGTGTTTTCGGCTCCAGTGAGCAATTACTTCCTTCTTCTAGCCAGATGCCTTGTCTATCTCCAATTATCAATTGATTGATTACTTCCCAGATTTCTCCGATACTATACTTGTATCTTTAGATTTATTGTATCTTTTCGATTGCAAACATTTGTGTGACTTGTAAATCACAAACAGCTGAAACTAAGCATCTTAAATTGAATAAAATAAATGGGAGAATGCTCGCTACTGTTACGAAAAAGGCATGTATTTAATTTCATTACGCTCACTATACGTATATTTCTTCTCATCTGTTAACTGGAAAATTGCATTAAAATAATTTCAGCAATTTTTTGCATTTAAGCCTTTAATAAATGAATAAATTAGATTATTGTGCAGTAAAAAAATTAACATCCGTTAGCTTTCTTGAGTTAGAAACTTATTGTATTTTTTAATTCCAATTTCACTACTTTTTATACCCTAGATGCAGGGTATTATAGCTTTAAGAAAACATTTATAACGCATAGAAATATACATGATGAAGAGAAATAAACTATATTGTTATTAATTGTTTAAAAGACGTCCGTCTATCCGTCCACTCGTTATCTTGAGAACATCTTAACCTAGAGACTTGAAATTGAACAAAAATCAATATTTTCCTTTTAAAACGAGAACGCTTCGAAATTGTAACAGGTCCCGTCTAGGGGTTGAATTAGCCTGCTACCACTTTCCAATTGTAATTAGAAATTGAGAATTATTAGGTGGAAACACGTGAATTTCAAGTTCACAAT
>QYTT01056462.1:10676-22743 GCA_006980735.1 Dasypogon diadema
TAATTCCAATTTCACTACTTTTTATACCCTAGATGCAGGGTATTATAGCTTTAAGAAAACATTTATAACGCATAGAAATATACATGATGAAGAGAAATAAACTATATTGTTATTAATTGTTTAAAAGACGTCCGTCTGTCCGTCCACTCGTTATCTTGAGAACATCTTAAGCTAGAGACTTGAAATTTGGTACACAGATACCTTATTAAAATTGAAAGATCAAATTCGTAAATGGGTACAATGTGGACAACTCATTCATACGGTTGCCATATGAAACCTCCGGCTATATCAAATAAAAAATCAATATTTTCCTTTTAAAACGAGAACGCTTCGAAATTGTAACAGGTCCCGTCTAGGGGTTGAATTAGCCTGCTACCACTTTCCAATTGTAATTAGAAATTGAGAATTATTAGGTGGAAACACGTGAATTTCAAGTTCACAATATTCATATTTATTAAATGTTTAATCGGTTAGTAAAGTTAGTCTACCTATGCTTAACTGTAATGCTACAAACTCCATTACTTACTAGCTAATTCAAAAAAAATTATATATAATTAATAGCGGCCTGGTCTGCTAGTTTACAATGCTCCATGCCATGCCCATATGTCCAGTTGATCGATCGTTTTGGATATTTCCACCTTGATATGATTCCTTCGCTTTCTTTTTTTTATTTTGATTATAATGTGCTTTCTTCGTTTTTCTTTTTGTTTTTATTTGATTAGACAATATTACTTTACTTCTGATTATACAATATTACTTTACTTGAATTCAGTTCGCACGTCCAAAAAACCTTCTGTGTCGCAGACGCGAAGAAAGGAAAAAGGAACTCTCGACTCTCCGACACCTCCTGTCTCACCAGCTCACGTCTCCTCTTCCCACCTCGAGAGTCAAGGTGAGCTACATCTGTGATGTTGAGTCATCCGTGATGTTGAGTCCACAAACGAGATGGCGTTGATTTGATTTCAGTGACCAAATGATTGAACTGCTTATTCGCGTTATTAAGTTAAATGCATTTCAATTTATGCGCACTACATTGTATAAGTATTATGCCTTGTTTCGTGTTACTCCACTATTCACAATCTATTAGATCACCTTTATTGTCTATACATGATTATTTATTTAGTTATGACACATTTTCTTGAAAACAAAATTCTATGTTACAGGTAATACATTTCGGGTTATCAAGACAGTATATTTCATCAATGATGCACGTCTACTACAAAAAGATAAATAAACTACGGTGTCTTATCCAAGACTTGAATTTCACTTTCATGGGGACATTTTTAATTTATATTATGTTTTAACTACAGATTTATTAACGCATTTAACCTACATGCCCAAGTTTAATATTTCTAGATAATTTTAAGAAAAGGTCACAGCATGGTATTTTGGCCTTACTGAATTTTCGACGCCGAATAGGATTTGGCAGGGACACTTCGTTATAAAATAGATTGATAAAATTCGACACACATGTACTATAGCAGCAAAAGAACCAAATCGGGCAAACCTTTCAGAGGACTGCCATATGAAAATGGGAAATGTGAATTGTTTCCAGAAGTTTTTGCGATCGCCATAAAAATAGGCCCCCGAGTTTGCTGATTTCGAATCTGGAGTCGAATAAATTTGAAATAGTCGGTGAAAGCTTCCCAATCCCTACCGACGGCATAATTGGCTTGGATTTCATAAAAAGCTACAATTGCTTATTGGATTACAAGAGAAATAGCAACCGGCTTATATTTCGGCCTAATGACAATCACGAGGATTTAGCATTTCCCCTCTTTGAAAACCTCGGTGCAAACATTATTTCCGCACCTGCAAAATCCGAACTATTGCGAAAAATTTATTTAACAAAAAACCTACACGATAACGACGAAGATGACGACGCGATCTTAATACCGAATCAAACAATCGCGTCGGGTGCATTCACACCCCGAACAATAGTCTTCAAAAAGGATTCACACGTTAACATATTATATACGAACGATGAAAATCTATTCCTACAAAACGTCCAAATTAAAACAGAAAATCTCTCGAACTATAGTATTTTTCCCATACAAGAGTTTGAATCGCCGAACAAAGCTATCTAAAAACTTCCCTCACTTTGTAAAAGACAAACTTACTGATCTTTGACAGTGACAGTCAGAAAAAATCACCTGTAATAATTTCTATAAACAAAAAATACGTCTTAAAGACGATACACCTGTATACATTAAAAATTATCGCATTCGCCATACCCCATAAGCAAATAATCAAGAAAGAAGTTGAAAAACTAGAAAAAGATGGAATAATAGAACCATCTGCGTCTGAATATAATGGCCCTGTTTTATTAGTACCCAAAAAACCCCTACCTGTTAGGACAGAAAAACGATGGAGACTTGTAATTGATTATAGACAAGTTAATAAAAAGTTAGTCACTGACAAATATCCCCTACCCAGGAAATATTTTTAAAATCTGGATTTAATTCAAGGCTTCCTGCAAATAGAACTAAACGAGAATTCTAGAGATTTTACATTATTCTTAACTGAAAAAGGCTCCTTTCAAAGTAAAAGATTACCATATGGACTCAAAATAGCACCAAATTCCTTCCGAAGAATGACGTCCATCGCATTTTCTGGCTTGAAACCTTCTCGATTTGTAGAAAATATAATCTAAAACTTCATCCTGACAAATGCCGATTCTTCCAACACCAAATAACCTTTCTAGGCCACAAATATACTGATCAAGAAATTCTTCCAGATGAAAGCAAATTTGAAGTCATAAAAAATTTCTTAAGACCCCATGACGCACATGCTGTAAAAAGGTTCGTCGCATTCTGCAATTATTACAGGAGATTTATTCCAACTTTGCAGAAAACTCCTTTCACTTAAATCGCTTAACCAGAAAAAATGTAAACTTCAGTTGAACAGACACTTGTGAAAGATCGTTCCAAATTCTAAAATAAAAACCGGTGCCCCGGGCCACGGCGCTTCGCGCCGTGGCGATTATTACGTGACAACGACCATGTTGCTTGTTAACTGTATATTTTGCGCTGTCGGTATACCTTTTGTCTTTCCTTGTTATACTCTTTTCGCGCTTGATATTCTTCTGGAGTTTCATTCAATTTAACACGCTTGCGATATTCACTTTGTTTCTCTTTGTTTGTCTTCACCGATCGCTTATTAGACATCTTAACACGTTTATTGTTACGACAATACTATTTTCTGGTTTTTATAATTATATTAATACATAATAGCCACTACTACATAAATATAGCGTCAACAAGTAGCCCTACTACATACAGCGTCCCTCACGCCACTAACACATACCCACTCGTTGCCACTACTACATGCAGCGTAAGCCACGCCCACTCACACGGTTATGCGACACTTTGTCGCTTGGGCATCACGGCTAACCGTTTTATTAGACGTTATCACGTCAAAATGCTTTAATGAAACCACCCATTTCATAAATCTTTCTGTATAGAAAATGAACCAAATCGGGCAAACCTTTCAGAGGACTGCCATATGAAAGTTGGAAATGTAAATTGTTTTCAAAAATTTTTGTGATCGTCATAAGATCAATTTACATACCAACATGAATTTTTTCTGAAAACCTGAGCGAGATGTTTTTATTGATTGATGATGTGTAAAAAAAGGACAAAGAATTAAGGACAAAGAACAATTCTGTTTCAGCGGGGAAATTGACATTTCAGCTCGTAAAATTTTGTTGGCATATGTTTTGTCTTTTTTTGTATTTTGTCACGTTAGCTTTATCTATCCCGCTCGCACTGTTTCCTTACAATGTTGTAGTAATGTCAATTGGCCTTTAGGGTCCTGAAGCTACTGATTTCGAATGTGGAGTGGGATTTTTAAGTTCAAGATGGCGGATTCAATATGGCGAACAAGATTTTCTAAATGTCAACAAAATATTCGCTAAATGACGACTATTTGGGATTGCTTATTACGAATTTAGTACTAACATTGAAAAATTCAAAATGACGGATCAAGGTCGAAAATTTTTGCAATTGTCATGAAAACACGCTTATATTGGTGTTCCAGGTCGTTGATTTCGAATCTGGAGTCGGACTTTCGAAATTCAAAATAGCGGATCTAATATATCGGACAAGATTTTCTAAATGTCAATGAGTGTCCACGAAATGACGAATATAATGGATTTTAGGGTGCCTGTTTAGGAATATTACAGCAGCTTTTATGAATTCAAGTGTACGGAATATTCATGAAAATATGTATATATACTGTCGCTGTAAACCGGCATGTTGCAATTCAAAGAAATTATTAGAACTCTACAAGTGGTTAAAAAAATACAGCAATTAAAAACGTTCAAATTGATCTCCTGTAAAACTTAATTGATTTAGAGTAGTTCTAATTTTTAGCGGCAATTTATTCTTAAGGTCTCTGGGGAGTTGACTCAGGATCTAATTAGAGGTCACTTATAATGCAACTTAATGTGGTACGCCCATTTTTCACACCGAAAATTGAGAGAACGTAAAATTTTACGTTAGAATATGTGGTTCATTAATGGGCCAAAGCGATCTACCAAGGCCACTGCTAGGTCATATAAAGTAATTAAAGATAAAGGATGCGTCCACAGGTTTCAGATAGTAGAACGTCCTGCAGATCTGAAGGCTAGCCGCGAATATGTAAGTGGCCGCGGATAATTATGCCCAGTTGGCGCTTGAGCTGATTACCAGCGACTGGTGAATCAGCGGCTGATACCAGCATAGTGTCAACTGAAATCAATTGCTGATTTGTCAGCTACTGATGAAATCAGAAGTTTCTGATTTTTTCTGGTACGAACGCGCTGATTGAAATGTCAAAAATGACGGAAAGTACTGAAATGGCAGATGAATGTGAGCACGCTTTACAGACTACAAGGTTGGCCAGGTTTTTAATTTCAATCGCCATTTTGTGACGTCACTCGGGATATTTTGTTCTCACAGCTTTTAAATGGTGATGATCTTGTAACAAGTGATGTAAATTTAAGTACTAAAATAATAACTACCATGTAAAATAAATGCTGATTCTACTATATTAAAATTTCCATAAAAATTTCAATACATATCTTTTGCTCGCCTCCAATTGGAATGCTACCCAAACGACATATCTTTTTTTTCCTCTAACAAAGATTCAATTTATCCAGAATGACGTCACGATTTTGCAAAATAAAGCCTTGTGTGACGGAAAATTAAAAGTTTTGCAGGATAAAATGAAAATGGGCGATGCTAATATTGTAAATTTAGTTCAAACGCACAGGGAGTATGAGGTGCTTTGGAATTATGAACACTGTGATTATAAAAACAGAAATAAAAGGAGAAAGTGCTTCCAATAAATACAGAAGAAATTTGGCTTTGCAAATACAGAGCAAGTGAAGAGGAAACTCATGTCGATACGGAGCACTTTTACAGCCGAAGAAAAATAAAATGCAAAAGTCAAGAAAATCTGGTGCGGGCACAGATGACATTTACAACACCAAGTGGATTTGGTACGATTTATCTGCATCGTTACTGTCAAAAAGCGGAGGCAGGGAATCGTATGATAATTTGGTGAGTATTCTGTTCTCTATTGTGATTTCAGAATAAAATATCTCAACGTAAACAATGCGGGAGGAGCACTATTATAATACAGCCGGATATTTCAATTGAGAGCGAATATTAAGTGCGTTTGGTAACTGGCATTTTTTTTATCTAATTTTAAGAATTCATGTTTTAGACTACAGTGGACCAACATGAAATTTTACAAACTTGCGAACATAATACAGTTGTGGATAGTGAGCAAAACGTGGATTTGTCTACACTTCTTTAAGTAAAGAACGTTTCCTTTGTGTGGAATCGTCCGGCAATACAAATAAGAAAATACCTGTATATGCATCTACTAACATCGTTATTATTATATAAATGTCACTACTATAAGCCTTGCAGAAAAAAGTATCAGTTATCTCCACAAAAGAAAGAACGAGAAAGACGAATTGCCAGGATACATTTACACGGCACTAAGTAAGTTAGACGAATTAAAAAACAGCACAGCTCAGGATGAATATTAAACTTTGGTCAAAACATTTCCTGCCAATTACGCGCAATGCCAAAACCTCACACTTTACAAATTCAAAGTGATATTCAGGACCTCATTTCAAGAAAAAGGCTAGAGCTTTTGCCAGGAGATAGCTGGGTTACTCAGCGTTGTAGTACCTCATTGTCGGATGAAAGTTCATTGACCAACTTATTTGAATTATCTACTGACAGTTCAATTTTAGCATTTTCCGAATCGTGAACAGAAATTGTAGATTCAGAAGATACTTGTCACGGTGGGAAGTCTGACATTCTTTCTCAGATGTCTTACGAAGAAGATAGTTCGTAGGACTTTTTTCCAAATGTTATGTGGAAGGAAACAACAATGTTAATGCTATTCACTACTGTACACTGTTTTACTTTCAGTAAAAACGGATCTATGAAACTTATTCAAGGAAGTTTTTATCTTTTATTTTATGAATTTTCATTGCCAATCTCTAGCTCCATCTGCCACAAAATAATTTTTGTAACTATCTCGTCGTTGAGATGCTTGTTGAGAAGGATTCCGTAAAGTAGTGGCATGTAAGGTCTGGAATATTTGATTTTCCAAAGACCAGGGTACTACAACACCCTGTTCGAGGTCTTTGTGATCAACGCATCGAGCAGGGAAGTACACTTGTGCATCCAGTTGTCTTAGCCGGTTGTGTAACGAACAGCACGCCCACACTATATAATTGATCTTTTAAGGATATAAATCAATTGGACGTAGGAATATTCGAAATCTCGTGGTCAGGATACCGAAGGCATTTTCTACCACTCTTCTGGCCCGCGAAAGTCTGTAGTTAAATATTTTTTCATCATCGGCCAGAGACCCATGATGTGAATAGGGCTTCAGAAGTTAAGTGCTAAACGGGGAAGCAACATCTCCAAAAATAATTCCCCACTTAAGAAAGTTGATGCTGTTTGCTTCTATGGCACTTCTTAAGCAGGAATCGCGAAATATAGTGCTATCATTTATCCTACCATTTCGACCGATGTTCACGTATATAAATTTGTAATTGCTCTCCACCGTTGCAAAAAAAAACTGTGCTAAAAAATCCTTTATAGTTATAGTAGTCGCTGCTGCTAAACGGAGGATATCGGATCCGTATGTGCTTGGCGTCTATCGCATCGCAACATGTAGGGAAATTCCACCTAGCAGCAAAGCCGCTTGCGACTTTCTGCCATTATTCTTCATTCTGTGGTACCTGAAATGAATTCCCGAATAAATCTATCTATATCTATAAAAACATAAAATATATAATCCGCCTTAGGCTGATTACTTGATACCCTATATGATGTAAATATAATTCATCTCATAAAACTCTTCTATGCAACCAACATTATTGGTTCTATGCGTTACAAAAGTTGGATCAAGACTAATATACCCTATGTATCACAACTGGCTTTTTTACAAAATTACTTACCTTTATGTAACCTTCCAGAGCATTACCTATGCTTTCTAAGACTGGCACCAAAAATCTCGAAATATTAGACTTTGGCATTCTGTAGCTTGCTGCTACTACTGCTACTAGCTTGCTAATGAGCTAAATGAATCGCCTGAAGCCAGATACCTGAACACTATTTTGCAACTTAATATGCGCTGGAATGGCTCCTCGCATAAAAGTATCGTGCTTCAAGAAAATAACATTTTTATATTTTTACAATCAGTTTGCACGAATTAATTAACCTGAGAGATTTGAGATTCTGGACAAAAGCTTATCAAATTTTCCACCACTCATCCTAAGATGATTTTCAAATGTCAAATGCCAACGCCGCTCGACCCACTTTCTCACCCACATTCTCGGTTTATTTTCTTTTCTTTTCAAAAATGAATAAATATCATTTTCTAACATTGTGCACATCAAAATAATTACACAGTTCAATAATTCACTCGAGGCCATTTTGTTAATATTGTTCAGATGCTGGTACTTTCGCTGTCACTGTCAACTCATCAGACAGCTGATTGCCAGCCGCTGATTCAACAGCCGCTGGTAACCAGCTCAAGTGTCAAACGCATTATTTACTTTATTTCCCTACGTCTACGGTATAATATAATTGGTCTGATAGTCTTACTAAACAACCCAGTCGGACATTTTTGAAAGTTATGAAAATTTCATCGACCCTTTCCTTAATGAAAAGTTGCGATATTTTCATACACTACCGATGAAGTATGTTGTATTGCAGAGTGACGAGTACTTCCATCTCTCGATGAACTTCTAATCTAGATTGCATTAAAGAATTCTAGATTACAATTTCATTGAGAAATGGAACTAGCCCTTGCTCTGTAGTTCTCCTTGAGAAAGAGTGAGATGAGATCACGAGATCAACATGTGTTTAGCATGTTTTTACCGGCAATTCGCATGCTCAACAAATTTACGCAGTTGTTCTTTAAGTTTTATTCTAAGTAAGAAACTGAAAGGGAAAGGTTGTGTGGTGTTTAAAAGACGACGAAATAACGTTAAATAAAATTTCAACCGATAAAAAGTGAAAAACACAAAATTCATTAAAAAAACTAACATTTGAAAAAAACAAAAAAGTGAAGAATTGAAAAACTAAATAAGTGAAAAAGTGAAAAATTTTACTCCTTAAAAAGCTGTAGTTTGAACAAAGGTAAACTTTAAACGTATGATTTTTACGTTTTATGTTATTCCACTTTTTAATTTAAAAAAAAAATACAAATGATGTTAAGTATATTATTCTTAAGCATCTCATTAAAAATAATATTTTTGTAGTCTTTTAGTAACCGCCTACTCAATCCTTTACATTTTGTAGCAATAGACAACTTTTAGTAACGAATATTTATCTCAAATAAAATAAAATTTATAAAGAGGTTATAACTCTCTTAATCTTATAAAAGATACAAGCCCTTAAAATAGAGAGCAGAAATTTGTTTTTACACTTTATAAATTTCAATTAATTTAACCTGTGATTATTTCTACCTGGAATCTTTGTAGAGCATTGGCACATATGAAAATAAGAAATTTGTCTTTAAACATTTCGTTTACCTGCGATCGAATTTTCGAAGGAAAGTGACTGCAGTTGTAAATATATTTATCATGTATAAGGAATTATCTTGTTGTTTTTTTGCTTGGTAATTATATATTTTGAAAGGCCTTAAATAATGTATTCAGTAAGTTTCCAACTTTCCTTGCTAATTTTTTTTTCTACAACCTTTATTATCTTAATTGCAGAAGCGCTGGAAAAGGATGGATTCACGGAAAAAGACCACGTAAAAGAATATAATAATTACATAAGCCCAGTATGCAGTTCGAGCGAAAATTTCGGTTCCTATACCAAACCTATGTAAAAAAAATCCAACTGAAAAGTATCACCGAAATTTTCGGTTCCGATTTCGCAAAGTAGTACCCTGCTCACGCGAAAAATTTTAGTTAGCATTCTAGGTTGAAGATGGCGCTTTGATGTGCTGTGGAGACTTTTTCCTCAACGATTTATATGCCCGGGCATTTATTTCGCACCGAAATTTTGACAGAAGTGACAGATTTATTTTAATAATAAGATAAAAATTTACTTAATACCTAAAATAATAAATTTAATAAATAAAATGATTTTATTTAAATTTATTTTGCGGAAAAACCTCCCGTCTCCACTCTTAACTCTACACTATTTTTTCCGTGACGACTTATATGCCCAACAGGATACCGAAATTTTCGCTCGAACTGCATACTGGGCTATAACATATAAATACGATTCGGCTGAAATAGTATATATAGGACAATATATATATATATATATATATATATATATATATTATTAGATAATTTTAAAACCAAATAAATTAAGTTTGTGTTAGTAAGGTTTTTATTCACGGGCGTGTACAATCAACATCAGAAATGTGAGAAAAAGGTAGGTATCATATATAGTTCTCATAAATTCTTAACTTAGGTAATTTGCTAAAATGTGATAACAAATGAAGTATAAATGGCAACAACGATGACGGTTTTCGTTTTTAATATTCTTCCTTTTCCCTTAAGACTTCATCTCATTACTTTGCTGCTTCTTTTCTGAATTTGTTAACTACTCAGATATTCTGCTTTTAGTAAACATAATTACTTTTTTGTTAATTTTAACTTCCTTTCATTAATTTTCTTTGCTAAAAATTTGTTAAATTTCTTTGCTAAAAATGAAAGGAAAAGAAAGATATCTTTATGTAGCCCTCTAGTTACAGGTGTCTCAGTGTCTGTAATACTGACTAAGCAAGCTGTCTTATCTACAGACATTGCGATGGAAGTCAAAGTGTGGATATTTTATTCTTTTAAAATACTCCTACATCATTTATTTGCATTTTAAATATTTTAATTTCCAGGTAAGAAAAATCGATATATGCTTTCAGAAAAAATACTTATTGAAAATTTCAAGGAAATTTAAGAGTTTTTAAGGACAATTATCTCGAAATAAATATTTGGTTTCCCAGATTCGCCCTTTTACGTAAAGAAAATTGCATTTTGGAAAAGCAAGCGACACGTATGGAATTCGTGTTTGTGTCATGCAACAAAATATAGAAATAATGACTAGGTACTTATGCATGGAGAGTTCGACAAAAGAAAAGGAAAAATGTACTGAAAACTGGGGAGCTTGCATGGCCATTATAATGTGAAATCTGCCAAAAATAACGTGCTATCTCACGTAGTATGGTGAATACCCCCATGATGTGCATTGTAGAAGCTTTTAGAAAATATATTTGAACGACGTTGCATTGATAAAATTACCTATGAAAATTGGACAGCAATAGATCATCATTCTCTAAAAATAACAATACAATCAACTGGCGAGTTTATAGTGACCTTTATCTAAAAACATGGCAAATTGTTGCGGCATTCATTTAACTCGCAGAATTCAAAGTAAATGTTTAAAATTTTTAAAGGACTCCATCTCTCCCACCAAGTTACTATTTTATTATAGAAATAAAGATGTCTAATATTGATACAGTCACTAAATCTTAGTAGGAAACTAATTACGATTAGAAAACAATTTATGACAAAGTTGTTTAATAGGTGTTTCCATACTAACTAAAATAACTGACTTGGCTTTACAATTACCAATTTCCTTAAATTCAAATACAACCTAATAAACTTCAATAACAGCCAGTTTTTCAGTATGTCCGTCTGTCTGTCCGTCCGTCTGTGTACACGATATCTCGAGAACGAATTGAGCAGTCTTATGAAACGCTTAACCAATAAATTGAAAATTGCTCATATTTCCCCACTCAAACTAAAATAAATTCAAAATACGTAGCCCTCTTCCATGCAGTCCGAATCCACCGTTTGATGTCCCTTTGTTTGCTCTTTACTCTTCTTGCAAATTGCGTTGCTCGGTTCCCATAATTTCAGATCAAACTTTCCACGGCAAGTGGAATAATGGCACTCTGTCCACTTTATCTTTCTAATATTAGGAAACTTCCTTCCTGCTATGGCAAAAAAATAACTTCGTTCTCAGTTTTGCAGCACGTATATTCCTCCTGGTCTGATCGCTTCACCTACCAAAGTGTGTGGATTTATAGGAAGGTTAACCTTATTGTGTCAGGGCCGAAACACATTCAATGCAGTAACTTTGACTTTGACTTACACTTTGCCGCAAAGTCAACTTTGCTTCATATTCATGACCCATTCATTGCAGCAACTTGGACTTGACAGAAAAGTAACTTGGAAAATAAAATAACTTGGAAATGTCTTGCCACGTTTTCTCCTTCAATAATTTATTTTTATACCGATGATCCGCTTTATTATATAAATATGGATGATCCCTAACATGATGTATTAATTTTTCTTCATCCATATTTATTATAAATGTTTAGTTCCACAAATGACAAAGGGCTGTCAACGAACAAGTCATGTAAATTTTCAACATTTTTCTGTTTTCCAGCCTACTTTCACGATTGGTAGCCTTGCAAAATTTGCAGCAACTTTAAAATTTCACAAAGCAGAAAATGAAGTCAAAGTCGACGCAAACACCGCTGCATTTATTGTATCAGCCAAAACTTCACTCCATAAGAAAGTATGTAA
>QYTT01056477.1:0-10243 GCA_006980735.1 Dasypogon diadema
AGAGGCCATAGAAGTCAAAGCTTCAGTTTTTTACCGAGAATTAAAGGAGAACGATAGTTTAAGATATTTTGTCTTAAGAGCGAACATTTTCACCTTTTGTCATTTAAATTTGACCAATCTGATCCGCGAAACACAAGTTCTGGATGTTATTCTCTATGGACAAAGAGAAGTCATCTACTTTCAAAGCGAATTAAACTAGTTACCAAATATATTATATATGAACAATCCATATATTTATTTTCAGGAATAAACTCGCGTATTTATAAGCAACAACTCTTATTAAGCTTTTGTGCCTAGAAGTTTTCTGCCTTTTAAAAAATTAAGAGATTTTGTTTAAAAAGTCAGAATAGCTTGAACCATGTTATTCGAAATGACCTTTGAAGTAACTTTAATGCCTTTACTAAGCTTCTACAGTGATTTCAAGTCAAAGGGAAAATTAAAAGATTACAGTTTATCATCAGAAGAAAGTAAAAGAATGATACCCTCCTTTCTTTAGAAGTTCACTTCAGAATACTAAGGAGAGGAATCCCAAAGTGCTGAAAAAACTTTTTGAAAGCAATAAATTTCCAAAGTTTTTCAATCTATAAAGAACATTTTACAGCCACAAACAACCCTCGCTTTTACTCACGTGGTTTGTTTGGCAAAGCCTGCTGATAATTGCTATTAAATTCATCTAACAGTTGGTTTTGTTACTTTCCTTAGTCAATTAAATTAGGAGGAAATAGATTACATTTCATTTGCCATGACTTTTATTTAAACGAACCGTTTTTAAATACTAATTTGTATATGAGTTATTATTAATACATATTAAAATTATGAGTTTCGTGTCAAAAAATGAAACCAGATTGCAAATTATTTGTAAAGTGAGTAGTGGCCATTTTCTGTTTGGCGCAACGAAAAGGGAAATCAAATTAGGAACTCTATATGATTAGATTAGATACGATTCGAGTTGTGCAATTAATCTTCACAGTCCCTTGACCACGTAACACAGTTCTCTCTATAACATCTACGCAAAGGTTTCAATGCATAATCCAAGTAGAGGGAAGCGGGAAAATGTGATTGGGGCTGCAATCATTTGAAAAAATTGAGTGTCACAATTTGCTGTTACGTCATTACTTAGGCTTCTACAATTGAATTAATTTTCGGATTTTTCCTCTTTTCGTTTTATTGCTCTACTCATCATTGTCGCACTTAATTACTGTTTGTTTTATTTTTCCTGTAAATCTTTACTACCTTTAATGAAATTAAGATATTTGTTGCTAGATGAAATATTATAAAATGAATAAGTTGTATAATTAAATAAAACTACAATGAAGTATATGCAAGTGATTAACCAAATATAACTTCTGTTTGCCCTTTAGAGTCAGTATACCGCACAGGGAGGCCGTAGTTCCTAACCATGAAAAAGGAGCCCTAATCTGTTATACGGATGGCTCTAAAACCGAAGAGGGGGTCGAAACAGGAATATATGGGGTCGCTCCCAGGGTTAGGATACATCAAAGCCTAGGGAGATTTGCAACAATATTCCAGGCGGAGGTATATGCCATCGCCAGGTGCACCGACAAAAACCTCCTTCGAAATTATACAAACACGAAAATATATATCTACTTAGATAGTCAGGCGGCACTTAAAGCCATATCCTCTCCTGAAATCAAGTCGAAACTAGTGTGGTAATGTATCCAAGTGCTGGCTAGTCTTGGAGCACGGAACCATCTAACGGTACAATGGATACCGGGGCATTCAGGTTTTGAGGGTAACGAAGAAGCAGATATGGTGGCCAAGAGAGGTGCATCAATGCCCGTCGTTGGACTAGAACCTTTTTGCGATATAGAACTGCTAAATACGCCCTCAACACCTGGTTACATAATCAGTTAGAGCAGAAGTGGACATTGGCTCAAAACAAACTAAAAAATTTATCAAAAACCCTTCCCAAAAAAAAACTTTGGAATTACTACAACTGCCAAATAATCAGATAAGAATCGTTGTAGGAGTCCTTACAGGACACTGAAGGCTTGGAAGGCACCTTAATCGGATGGGCATTGAGACCACCGAGGTATGTAGACTCGGTCTCGAAGAGGAGGAAACATCGGATCACATTTTATGCGAATGCGAGGCAGTTGCACGGTATCGATTCCAGCTGTTTGAGGCACATCTGTTGGGGCCTACAGACTTCGAGAACATTTCCTTCAAAAAGATACTGCTCTTTCTTGAGAGAGTGGGACTGATGGAGGAACTCTAAATAGTGCGGAGCACAATAGGCTAACTGGTGGCCGAAGTGCGTAGGCTACTTCAGCCCCTCCTCAACTAAATCTAATCTAATCTAATATGCAAGTGGTGGAAGGGTAATGTGAGGAGCAGGGTCTTACTATCAACGCGAACAAAACAGACACCATAGTCTTTCCTAGAGAATCTGGAAATCGGACCGCTGACGCTCTTCAAATCTGAGATCAGCTTTTCTAAAGCTGAACCAAGTATCTGGGGGTATACCTGCAGTTGAGGCTGACCTGGAAGTATTATGTTGAAGAAAGGCGAAGGTAGGAGAGTGTGTGGATTAAGTTGGGGTATCTCGCTTATATAACCCCTCAGTTAGTTTTATTTTTTTCAATTAGCCGATATATTGTTTCATCTTATATACACTCTTTCTCATCATCATCATTATGCATTATATTTAATCTTTGCATGAAATTTAGAATATATTTTACAAAAGGTTCCATGCACTCAAGATAGAAAATACCCTTCCAATTCCTGCAGTATCATTGATTTCAATGCAGAAGTCGGTTCTTCAATGAAAGTAAATGAAATGGATCCTTCACCAGAGATTTCAATACAAACAAATTTGCTCGAATCAAGTATAGGTTAATTATTTATTAGAAATACTCTTTACTTTCTATTGTAACGTAGCTGTTTCGCTTGTCTAGAGAACTACTAAAATTGATATGACCTTTAAGCTTTAAACAGCTGTGTATCGAATCTAACTATACACATACCAGAGGGACAAAGAGTAAATTAAATAACAAAAACTTAAATGTATGTATGCATGTGTTTCGTTAAAGTTTAGTTAAACTTATGTCTAATAAAGTCTAATGAAGAAACTTGCAGCAGAAGTTTTTAGATTAACTTTTGAAGGTACGGCTGTAAATTTCACTATAATTAAACTTTTCGGTTGCGACTTGAGAGACTTGGAATGACCTACTTATTTTAAAATTGAAGGAATGGATGAAAAGTTTATATTACATCCAGACGTGGTGCACATGTTTATGTTAGTAGGAAAGGCTCTAAAACATTTTAGGGTTATCAAAAATGTATATGACCATGAAATTAGGTGGGAACTTTTAGAAAACTTAGTTTAACACGTTGACTGCCACAATTAAAATAAAAGCTTTCGTGAGGGAATTACGTATTAAAATGCCTTTGCCGTGAGAGAGCTTTTAAATGTCAACCACCGGTAACTGACACGGCGCTCAACGTGTTAACTGCAAGAAAAAGAAGAACTTCATCTACTTGCAAGCGTGCGCGACTCATAGTAGCGTAATCCCGCGGGAATCACTCATTAATTTTTAATTTTGGTGATTTTAAATTCAAAATTTTCTAGTTCTACCTTTGGCTATCATTAGTTTGTTTGTCAAAATATTTTATAGAAATTTTACTTTTTTGGATTTTCTACCTTTTGGTATTTTGAAGTTTTTAGGTATAGATTACAATACTGTTAGGTTTTTGCTTTGTTAGTGCCATTATTAATGTTTTTAATGTTTCCTTTTAGAGTCATTTTTATATACTTTTGATGTATCTTACACTTAACATTTTTTCAAGATAAATAAAAACCATTGCGTAGTTTCTACATATGAAATCGATTATCGTTAATGTGAACTGACGCCTTTCGTCTTATTAGGACATTTTCAAAGCTCCAACTGAAAGTTCTGTTAATGTTGCAAGTTAACAAATCAGAGTAAACGATTATGCGGAAATCTATTGTTAACAATAGAATCGAATGGCGGAAGCTAAGGTATGTATAAATCTTCTATGATGAAACTCTGTTCGTTTTGGAAGAACAATACAATGCCGAGAATGATCGAATTTAGGCAGTGAGTATGGATAGCATCCCAGCAACTGAAAGAGCAGTCACATAATATCAAAATGCTGTTTCTGTTATGGTATGGGATGCTATTTCAAAACGTGGAAATTTATCCGTGTGAAAATCACGAAGCCTGGCTGAGTGAAAATGTACCAGATTTAATATCTAAAGAAGAGTGGCCATCGTCATCACCAGACCCAAATCCCCTCCATTTTAACTAACCACATATATAGAGTTAACTGAGGAACGTAAAACATTTTATTTTGGAAACATTTAAACCACGACTGTTGCTGATGTGGAATGATATTCCGGATGAAGTTGTCCGTACCTAAGGCTTGAGTTGCCTAAGCATTGAGTTGTTACAACATAATATAAATTAATAAATTGTGTAGAATCTAAAAATAAAATTTGTTTAGAAAATTGTTTAGCAAGTTCCTTAGTTATAATCAAAAATATTGCCGAGAAATATTTTTGAATGACGTATATTTTTTATATATAAGGGGGTAGTGTAGCTAGTTCCGCTATATTTCCAGTCTTTATTATTTATAGTGATTTTAATAAAGTTTAAATTTTTCTTACTAAACTTGAGTTCAATGCTTTTAGTGATTTTTCCTGCTTTTGTTTGAGGATCTTTTTTCATTGACATTGAGAAACGACAAGAATGCGGTTTTGAGGTGTTAATACCGGTCTTTTCAAAATTTTTCACCGCCCATTGCAAAGATGAATGATGTCTTTCCACAATATTGCCAATTTTCCAAACTTTTCCCCTTTTCCGTAATTCTATAATGCATTTACGCTCGCATATACCAATTTCATGCCTTTCCGACTCCATGTCATCTAGTGCGCCAATAATATCACTCTGATGTTCGCATATGTTACAGTAACTGGACTATTACAGGACTTACTATTATACTTTAATTGAAAGATGTGAGCAAACAAAAATTCTCCCGAAATTTGTACTACATTTTTGGGAAATAGCACAATTTTCGAAGTGTATGCAAACTTTTTCTACTGAATTTTCATGACATTTTTTGCTTTTGATTTTTTTTCTATATTTTTCATGTGCTCGAAATATATTTTGTTAGCATTTCCCAAAATCTAAATGTACAAAAAGTGTATGGACAATAAATCTCATTACAAAACAAACAATTAGTATGAATTTATCTGAAATTTAGTTTCAGATTACTTGGTGTACGCAGACTTTTTCTGGCTAGTGTATATACAGGGTGATTAAGTCCGAGGCACCGCGGGGTATACCACGTAATTTCTTGAGGTGAGCTGATAAAAAAAATCGTTCCACATCACATCAGAATCACTATATATATATATATATATATATATTTTTTTTTTTAAGGCATTGCCTAATCTGAAAAATTGGTATGTATAATTTTCGTTAGTAGAATTATCTTAACCACTGGTTGGAAAAGAAATCACCGTGTCCTTTGCAAGAATCAAACCCGCACGCAGGGGTCAGATCTGTAGAGCAAATATATCGGTAAAAAAATAAATCAAGATATGACAAAATGTAAATTGATCATATATGTACATATATGTATTACATGTAGCATATAACAAATATAATGTATGTATTGTATGTGTTTATCGATTAAATAAATTTGAGATTTATTACAGAGTCACTGTAAATGGCAGTGATATAAAATTGTTAAATGTATTCAAAAACTGGGAGCATTCAGCAAATTAAATTAAAATATTTAGCATGGGGGCATTGCTTTGGCATAATGTTCGGCTGTTGACAATATTTTACGTAATTAAGTAACACCACACCATGCAAGCATTAATTAAGAGGGCAACATAAGGAGAATTGGTAGTGTGTTATTATTCAAGTTTCCGTGGGAGCAGACTGGCACGTTTTAATTGTCTTCAGGTTGCTTTCTCATATGTTTTCTTAATGGTCACATTAAAGCAAGACACATCTGCCTTTAAAAGCTTTCCACGAATTCAATTTTATTTCATGAATCGCATATATATATATATATATTTGTATCAAATTTGTCTGTTTACTTTTGCAAATTTTCAGATAAAAAACTTCTCTCAAAAGTGGATAATGTAATTTTATCTGCCAAATAAATAAAATATGATATTGCTTTAATTTCCAGCTGGAAATTGATGGAATGTTTTTTTTTCTTGTTTATTAATAATCATTGGCTTCATTGAATCATTAATGGTCAAAGCGGCAGATAAGGAAACTCATTTGTTGTTTCAAAAATTTTTGGTTTTCGAGGCCGATAATTTCGAACCCAGAGTTTGATTTTTTAAATTCAAAATGGTGGATTTAATATGGCCGAAAATATTTACTAAATTTCAATGGAATGTTCGTAAAATTGCAAATACCCAGGGTGTTCCAATTAAAGTGATCGATTGGGTGTTGGTGGTTATATATTTGATGATAGGCCAATTCATGTAATTAGACTTTCATATAAATGTAGGGGCGAACTTTAGTAGCTTAATTCAAATCCTTGGAGGTTAACTGCTAATACGACTGATTGTAGTTTATGCAACTTAAATGAAGAAGAATATTTCATATATTTCTTGTACCGTTGCTCTGTTCTTGCAGAATTTCAATTCGCAGCCTTTGGAAAAAGAACGTTAACACGAAAAGATACTAAGTATAGCATGGTTAAACGGAAAAGATTGGGAGTCTTTATGCAATTATTTGAAAGCCGCTCTTCAATACCGCAAGCTGAATAAGGTTCTTAATTTTACACCCTTTTTTTTACATATATAACTGTGCACCTCGAAGAAACGAGACAAGACGACACTATCTCATTGTCATAGGTTTTATTTGTTACTAACACGTTGAGCGCGTCGAAAGTCCGCAGGGACTGTCAGTTTAAAAGTTCTCTCAGTGATGGGAATTTACGCGTAGATTTGCATTGTCTACACTCCGGAATAGACAATGCGTAGACAATGTAGACAATGCATAGTTTACGTAGACATTGTAGACTTTTAGTAGACAATGTAAACTGTTGCTAGACATGGCCTATTCTTGTGCTTGCGATATGTCGCAGCTTATTTAACAGATTCAAATAAACAGAAATTTTTCTGCTCATTGGCATATAAAAGAATTACTTTGAGATTTTATTAAATCCAAGGGACAATACAGATATTTCAACTAAATAACTACACTATATGGCGCTAGTTGTATAATTTTTCCCTACAAAATGTGTCACTTTAACTGGGATTTATATATTTGCGTACATATTTATTATATATATATTAATAGAGCCAAGTTGGACAGGTATTATTCGCACACTTGGCACATGTAAGGTTATCTGAGAAACTTTTTTTTCATAAATTGTGATCGTGTTGTGGCAATAAAACAGGAAGTCCCTGTACACTGTATATGAGCTTGGAACTTGGAATTTTAAGTATTGGCTAACAATGAATTTTTAATTATGGATTGGACACCTATGGATTGTTCTGTATGGGGCACTATCGTTCGTTATCATCGTTCTGTCAAGAAACATGAAACGACACTCCGTACTTTGCATATCTCAAAATGTAGGGCACATATAATAATTATTGTAGCTTTCACTATTTCGTAAGCAGTTAAGTTTAATAATTCTTTAATAAATTATTCAAAAAATATACGTTTCCCATTTTATTTCATAGTAAGGAATACAGAATAGGTATGACTTCGAAGATTTGTATATTTATGTAAAAAGGATATTTTGATTTTAAAAATTTTTAGATCCTAAACAAAGGGAAGTATATAATTTGATCAAAATCATTTGACATTGATTTATATGATGGACGATGGGCCCTATTCTAATGGGTTTTGTAAAATTTATTTTATGTTATGATCGTAACATAATTTTTTTTTTAGGAAATGCCTATTTTAATGTGTCCTCTTAAAATAAATTTAGAAGCAATTGTGTAGATTTCTGCTTTTACATTTTCCTTCCAAGTCATATTTAAGGTAATTTTATTAAAAATTCGAAATAAAATAATTTTTAATTTACCTAAATGCCAATTTAGATCAAATTTAGAATATTAACAGTTCCTAACATAAGATAAAATTCTTAAAATGTACTTGAGAAGTTATTTTATGTTACCGGAAATTTTATGTTATGCGGTCGTATAACATAACATAGAATTTGACGATTACTTTCCTCTAGATAGCACCCAATATCTATTGTCGACATTGTTTACATAGATTACATTGTCTACGTGAAATATTGCGACGTAGACTACGTCATTTATTTACGCGTCGACAATGGCATAATTTACGTTGTGTAGACAATTTGCCCATCAGTGCTCAGGACAAATGGATTTCAACGTGTAATTCTTTCAGGAAAGCTTTTATGCCAATTGCCGCACCCAGTGTTATTTTTTTATTTTACTCCCTTTTTTGAATCCCCATTTTGGTTTTCTTCTTTTCATTATTTCTTCTCTTATTTATATTGTCATACTTATTTGATTATATTTTTTTTTCTTTTGTTCTCCCTCTTTCTTTTTTCATATTAATGTATTAAGTTTTTTTTATAATAAGAGAGGTAAGCTAGCTGGTTAGATTCTAAGGCAACTTTCTGAATTTCATTATTTTAAATAAAACATATTACTTATTTACTTACCTACTGTTTTTGTTTATAACATAATTTGAATAAAAAATTTTTGCGTTAACGAAGTTCAAAGTAATATTTCTAAAATACGACATAACTCAAAATCGCATTTTCAACAGAAAAAATTCCGCAAAATCAGAGAAATAAAAAAAAATAATTTTCCTGATTGTAACCTTTTATTACACTTTAAAAGGCTTAGAACTCATTCACAATTTCCAAACTAATAAATTAATTTCATTATTTTGTCTTACTTTTACAGTTAATATCAAAATAGTTCTTCTCTATCGTGATACTATGACAGAGAGATAATAAAAATACTTGAGACTAGGTGGAATGGAAACTAAACTCATGTGATGTACCAGTTTTTCATGTTTAATCAATATTAACAATAACATATTATATACGTAATTGCGTCCCCCATTTAGTCAAAATTTAACAGTAGAACGATTGTACTTGCTACATATGACGAATTGAATTAGACGAGGAGACCATGCCATCAGGTCTTGCACAGAAAACTTGTCCTTAAAGAAGGAAATTCTTTATATTCCCAGAATGAGATCACGTATAGAATCTTATCATGGAAAATGTACACGTCCCCAATTGCAAGGGTCACTATTAAAATAATAAAGAGTAAAGAGTTTAACCCTTACTAAGTGATTTGTAAACATATGCTGGCATGTGTAGCCTACACCGGGAGATGAAAGTGGATATCTCAGAAATAAACAGTTGAATAATGAATGACATAAGATTGATTTCGATGTCGTTTGTCCAAACACTAGAATAGAATTAGAGAAATTGATCTGTATTTAATTTGCGTTTTCAACAACTTTTTAAGGGCTTCCGTATATAGTTTCTATTTTCTACTAGTTGAAACGTAAGAGCGGTGAAAGAGAGGGACTTTACCAATTTGAAAGCTAAATTCTGGATGAAGGAGGAATCGCAACAAATGTATTTTCCTTACTTTTGGTGTTTGTCCTGGCCGATATAATACGACCTTTTCCTATGTTAATATTGGTGTAAAAAATCATAGCTATAAGGAGTACAGAGGCCTCATCTAGGATTAATGATGCAACAAAGGTGACTAATGGTCGATTTTAATGAGTCGAACTGATAAAAATCAAATAAATAAGTTTTTGAGTTCTTAGTAGTTTTCAAAGAGCATTATATCCTTTAACTTACAACTTTTCACCTTGCCTGGGCAAAGGTTTAGGGTGCGGTTGTAATCACTATGATTACTAATGGTTTAATTCAGCAATTGTAGGATTCTAGCCACCTCAATCACTTCATCACTTCGGAGGTTGTGATCTCAAACCCTCGTATTTTGTCAAAATTAATTTATATCGCAGAACAAGATTCTGCCTAGACACATGTACTGAGGAGCTCTTTAGAGGCATAGCTTTCTTTTCATCCTGTGAACAGAATCATGCAAATTTTCTATCATTTCTATGATACTAGATATAATTCTGGCCACCTAATCCATAACCACTTACTCTTCTAGCTCAAAAAGCGTACTTCTCGGCATGTTGTTGACTTCCACACCGACATATAGGACAATAAGATTAGTATGAGATTGAAACAAATCGACATT
>QYTT01056490.1:0-65398 GCA_006980735.1 Dasypogon diadema
TTAATACAGTTCATCACTCGCTTCTTTGTAAAAAGCTTAGATGCTACTTTAAATTTTCTCCTCAGGCGGCGCGTCTAATGAGTAACTATCTTAATGGTAGGTTTCAATCAGTCTATCTTTCTGGAACTTTCTCGTCATTTTTGCCTCTTCTTGTTGGTGTACCACAAGGATCAATCCTTGGTCCTTTACTATTCTCGATGTTTATTAATGACATATTTTCACAAATTAGTTTGTGTCACCTGCACCTTTATGCGGATGATGTACAGTTGTATGCCTCTAGTCCGGTTGGTCTTGTTGAGGACACCATCAGTCGTATTAATGATGATCTTCAATCTATTTATTTATGGTTCGTAGCTAATGGGCTACAATTAAATCCGACAAAATCAAAATACATGATCATACATCGCTCCAAGATTGATACGGAAGCTTTCTCTCCGGTTGTTATCAACAACACGACTATTCCTCTAGTGGAATCAGTTAAAAGCCTTGGTGTCATATTTAATAACGTTTTCACATGGGATCATCACATTAACTCAGTGGTGGGCAAGATTAATGGTACCCTTCGTTCTCTATGGGCATCCGGCTTCTTTACACCGATGCCAGTGCGGCTGTTCCTCATTCGGTCCTTGCTGGTTCCTGTTCTCACTTACTGTTGTGAAATATTTTGTAAACTGGATTATAATAATGCAAGGAAAATTGAGGTTGCCTTCAACTCAATGATCAGATATGTATATAGTCTTCGTAGATTTGATCACGTCTCACAATATAGAAACTCAATCTTGGGATGTCACGTAATGGATTATTTGAACTTTCGTTCACGATATCTCAAGATATCAAGATATCTCTTTGATCTACTTATTTTCTCTAGGTCAACCAGAACATCCACCTTAATATTGCCCACCTCTCGTTTTTTAATTACAAAACGTTTGTTCTTCAGACATATCATCAAAATGTGGAATAATTTACCCTCCTCTATCAGGAATTCAATTCACTCCAGTAAAATGTCCACTATTAATAAAAGCATCTTTGAATTTATTACTTCCAGTAGTTGAGTTGTTATTGCTGTCTGTTTTATTAATTATATACTTTGTTGCACTTTATTGTTTATATATTTCCCCCTATTGTTTATACACTCCCATTAGATGTATTTTTTTTATTATTATTATTATTTTCTAGTTAATGTTATTCATTTTTTTTTAGCTTTTAGCTTGTACATTTTAAAAAAGATATATATCTTAATTGTACAAATGGTTATGCTAATAAATTTGAAATTTGAATCAGATGTTCTTCATCTAATGCAGTCTCTTTTGTTTCGAATAAGTCCTTTTGCTTTTTTTAAAAGCTTTTTTTTGTGTTTTGAATGTTGGTGCCTTTTTTGGCGTTTTTTTTCTTCTTCTTATTAACTTTCCTTTCTTCGGCCTACTCCAGAAGGTCCTGAAACTGGAACCGTCGTACCTCCTTGATTGTCGTGATGGGTTGATCCAATAGTATTTATGGAAATGTAAAATAAAGTAGTATTGGGCCTTATAAAGACAGAACAAATATATACTTTACGCACGTACATATACTTCCGGCGCCATAAGCATCAGCAAACTCTTGACAAATAGCATCTTCTTCGTTCTCTTGTACCGCGATTGGCTTTTCAAAATTTTCCTATCTTTTCTCAAACAAATCAAATTGATCGAATTTGTGGGGATTGGGAGGAAATATCCGTGCAGTAGAAAATTCCGATATCGCTTTTTCTAGAGTGGCAACTTTAACAAATGCATTCTTAAACAGTTTACCTATGTCATACATGCTGATTTTTTCTCATATAAGAGTCCTTCAATGGTGCGGAGAATGTCAAATCTAGCGGCTGCAGATGATGTGATGTATGCAGCGAGATTGTTACCATTACAATAAGGTTTCTCTTCGAAAATTCATATGATTTCAAGGAAATATGACTGGAATGGTTGTCCAAAATAAGAAGAACTAGATGTTCTTCTGGAGAGCAAACGGTTTCTTGAAAATGCTGGAGCCATACTTCGCCCTCGTTATTCCTCCTTTTTGTAATAAAGAAGTCATTCTGGAACCGGGAGTAAATTAAAAACGGTGTAACTTAAATTCCGGATGCTCTAAAGCAATAAATAAATGTAACTGTCCTGCCTCGTTTTCCTGATATAGAAGCACCTTTTTATACCTTTAGAAGCTAGAATTTTAGGTGTCTACCAGTCTCATTCATCCATGTTGAATATTTGAACATTTCCAAAATTGTACTTTACGTGAACTTCTTCAAGATTTAAAAAAAAATATTTTCCTTTCAGTTTCATTAAAGGCATTAATTCTATTGAGACTTGTACTCTCTGGTCTTCTTACACTAATTCCGCGATTATTTTCTAAAAATAAAGCCGAAACCAGTAAGGTCTGGCAAATCGCTTGTTAAAAGTGTTTGGTATTTGATTTGCTTCTGCATAGTCTTCATAATGATATTTCTTCTAAAATTGATAAGAATGACTGTACAGCTTTAGTTCTAGACTTCTCTAAAGCCTTTCACAATGTTAATCATCTTTGTGGGAAACTTAAAAGGGCTATTTAACTTTTCTCCTCAGGCGGTTAGATTAATTTATAATTATTTAAGTGGCAGGTCACAAGCGGTATTCTCTAGTGGATCGTTATCATCTTTCCGTCCAGTGACTTCAGGAGTACCACAAGGATCCATTCTCGGTCCTCTTCTTTTATCTATGTACATTAATGATATATTCTCTTGCATAACTCACTCCAATCTTCACCTATATGCAGATGATGCACAATTGTATATATCTAGGCCAATTGACCTCATTGAAGATGCCACTAGTCCCGTCAATGATGACATGGAAGCCATTCACATGTGGTCTATTGATAATAACTTGAAACTAAATCCGTCGAAATCCAAGTGTTTGATTATTTATCGTACTAAATTAGATGTGGATGAATTCCTATATGTCACCCTCAATAATACTATTATTCCTTATGTAGAATCTGCAAAAAGTCTTGGGGTCGTATTCAACAGCACATTTACATGGAATGATCACATCAGATCTGCATTTAGCAAAGTTTATAGTGGCTTACGTTCTCTTTGGATTTCAAGTAAATTCATACCGATGCCAATGCGATTACTCTTGGTTCGATCTTTGCTAATACCTGTCAAAACATATGGCTGCAAAATTTTTGGTGAACTAGATTACGGTAATGGGAGAAATCTTGAAATCGCCTTTAACTCTGTAATCAGGTATGTATAAAACTTCCGCAGATACGACCATGTTTCACAATTTACTAATTCAATTTTGGGCTGCAGCATTTTTAAGTATTTTGATTTTCGTTCTGTCAAGTTATTAGCCAAAATTATCAAGTATCATTGCCCAAGTTATATTTTCGAACTCCTAGACTTTGCTAGATCCAGTAGGACGTACAATATCATTTTGCCACAATTCAATTATTTAGTCACTAAACGCCTGTTCTTCTGCCATGTTGGTAAATATTTGGAATAGCCTGCCATTTTCGATTAAGCTCTCGGTTCAGTCCAACACACTCACCTCAATCAAAAATAGTATCTTTAACTTTTTAAACTCTGTTACGTAATTTACTTACTTTGAACTTATTTTAAGTTATTAATTTTCTCAACTGTTTTGTTTACACACAATATTACTTTATCTGAAATTCTCAGGATTCGAAATATTTTATTTCCTTTTTTAAGTATATCAATTGTTAAATGTGTTAACAGTTTGATCCTTTTTTGTGCTACATAGTTTATTAGTGTATTTCTTCTTGTACATAATGAAAAGACTTTATCTTCCTTGTACAATGGTTACTTTTTTGAATAAATTGAAATTGAAATAATCGAACGTCGACAGGGTTCAATCCATAAAACATTTTTGATAGTTGGAAGCAGGAAGAGCTGGCTTTTTGCAAAGTCTGGGCTCATTTAAAGTGGATCTTTTCATGTAGGTACTGTTTGATGGTTGCTTTTGGAATACCAGACATATTGGCAGCTGCTCTTTTAGACATAACACTCTCCTTGATACAGTTAATAGCGGACTTTTTGTTGTTAAGGGTCCAGGAATATTTGGATGTCGTTCTTTTATAATTACGGACCTCCAGGTAAACTAATGTCTTTGATACTTAGAAGCATTTGAGCGCACCCCGCACGAATACCCCACTGCATTGTGCAGAATACCCCCAAACCATTTGTTTTAAAATTTCAAAATTTTAACGAATTTGTATTGTTGAAAATGAAGAAAGGTCAGATAAATATAAAAACAAAAAATTTAACTTAACATAATTATCAAAAAGGATAAAAAATTACCCACTTTCCATGTTAAATAAAACACAATCATCAGAAGAATACCAAAACTATATAAGACGCGACTAAATTATTTTACTTCACACTTTACCATCGCAAACTTAAAATGACTACATTGTGTATATTGCGCCTCAATACGAGCTCAAAAAGAAGAGCTACATTTCAAACAACTGATTTAAAGTAAAAATTCAGGGGTGTGTGGTATTATACTCACTGCCTGGTATTAGCCCACTCTCCCCTATTACTATAAAATACAGAGATGATACATATCTATAACACGGTCCCTAGCCTTGCTACCGAAACTTGTCGCCATATTTTATCTTCCATTGGGACCCTCAATAGGTGCCACTTCAAATTTTAACTATTCATATTTTATTTCATATTTTAGTACAAGTAAATGCGTTTGTAAACTTTATACCATTGAAATTTTCCTTTATTTCTCTCTTTAGTTCTTAATTATATTTATTATAACATTATTAATAGTATTTTATCTTTTTATTTTCAGATACTTGACGCTAGCTACCATAGCAGTCCATCATTACAGACATCAGCAATGATTGCTGTGTTTTCATTACTTCTAGTACTGATCATATTAATTTCTTCATTATTTGTGTGGAAGTAAGTACCAACTATTGAATTTCAGATTTCTGTAAAAATAATTTAAGTTAAAAATTTTTTATATAGTTCTTTGTCTCAACTAATGAAAGTCAGTGAAAACCCCTGGTAATTTTTCTCATTAACGTAAAAAAAAACTCCAACATTTAACGATGTCACTACAACTGTCCAGAAGAAATAAATTGCCCAAAAAACGAGACATAATGAATAGCAGCTCCACACTTTGAGAATTTCAAATATGCTTCTTGTATTTTTATCTTTTGTTTTGTTTTATTGGCGTCAAGTATTTCCTCCATCCATCACCCGACATTTGCTGGTGGCTTCTTTCCTCCCAGCAATTTCAAGTTATTGCACTTGCTCTGGTCCATAGCAGCTTTTTCCCATTTCCCATTGCTGCCAACAAAACTATCACTGTACCATCTTCGAGAGTAGCCAATAAAAGAAAAACTTCACACACATTTCGTCTTATTTAGTCCAAAGCCAGAGGCCGCCGCCAGCCAGGGAGAAATTCTACAGTTTGGCATTAGCAGTTTGCTGGTGCGAAGAAATGTGTGTAAAATTAAAGGAGGCGTGACATGACCGTCACGGGATTTAATTCTTAGCTGTCAGTAAAATTTTCGTATTTTTTTATTTTTTATTTTAGCCATACACAATACTTCTAGGCTCTGTATAGTACAATAAAAGGCGGTCTGAGTTCTCTGGTTGGTTCTACATTTAGAAAATCAATCTTCAAGTTGTTCTCTGTTGGTAACGCCTTCTTCTTGAAATTAGCCAGCATAACGAAGTCATGACTTGCCTTAACTATTAATCAACCCTTTTAATTTTTGCACGAACACACATGCATTAATTGAAATTTTACTCATGCATATCTATAGATAGTAGATAGATATAATTGACTGAAGTAACACAGGAAGTAATAGTAGATACACTTTTGTTAAGTTCCATAAAAAGTCAGCTGCGATTTATTTTAAATTGGGGATGTTGTAGAAGATAAAAAATAACTTCTACGATTTTCAAACAATTTATCGTGGTTATGAGATGAGTAGAATCGAGATGATTGTCTAATTTCTAAGTAATTAACATTAGCTAGTTTATGGTTTAACATACTAAAGCCATTAGGAACACATTAAATGTATAAAAATAACTAAATTTTTTCAAGACAGTAAAATGATAGATGTTGCTAAATTAAAAATTTCATCTTCGAAGTATTGAAAAGTCCGTGGCCTACCAATGAAAAAGCCATTTTATACATGTGAAATCATTTTTATTCTTCAACACAATCTCCTTGAAGCGAAATGTACTTCTGGCCCTCTAACATTTTGACACCATACGAATTGTCAAAGTTTGCAAAATAGATCTCCGTTTCCGACATGACTCCCCATTGGTATGATATCTCTTTATCTGGAGCCATCTTTTCAAATTAGGAAACAAATAATAGTCGCCGGGGGTCAGATCTGGAGATTACGGGTGGGTGAAGAAGAAGCAATTGGTAACAGAGAGAATCCAATTTCACCAAACAAGATTTTTTTCTTCTACAAATGCTATTGTTTTTTCTTGTCCAATAATGTAACATATAGTACTCACCAGTTGTTGTTTTTCCTTTCTCTAAATAGTCGATGAATATTATGTCATATGTATCTAAAAAATACTGGCCATAACTTTGCCGGCCGAACGTTGTGTCTTTGGCCCTTCGGTTAGCTTTCACCCACTTGCATCCACTCTGTAGGCTGACTATTGGACTCTTGTATATTATAGTGGACCCGCATTTCATCAGTTGTCACGAATCGATGCAAAAATTCCGTTGGATTACGCTAAAACAACGTCAAAGCACGCTCCGAATCATCAACACGCTGTTGCTTCTGATTACTTCTGATTGTCAGAGAACTCGGCATTCATCGCGCCGTTTTCAGTATTTTCATACCCAGATGTAAAATATGGCGCACATATTCTGTTGATATGTTTACGATATCTGCTATCTCACTCATTTTAACTTTTCGATCATCCAAAGCAATACAATGCAGTTTTTTGATATTTTCTTCAATTACTGTCGCATTTAGACGACCTAAACGTTCAGCATCATCGGTGAATGTACGGCTACGTTTAAATTCGTCATACCACTTTTTTATTGTTGTATACGAGGTAGAAAATGTGCCATAGCCATTTATCAAGCCACTGCTTGGCTTGAGCAGTATTTTTCCCATTAAAAAGCAATGTTTAATTAAACTTTTTAGAATATGAGGGATTTATAAGTGACATAATAAGTAACTTATTGATGTAAAAAAATAAAAAAATTGTAATAATAAGGAAAGCTTTCGAGGAAAATGCAATTGTTACTAAAATTTATTGATCAAAAAGAAAATTTTCCATATTTGGAAAGCAATATTCGTCAAGTGGAGACATCTACATGAAATATCGACATGAATGAAGTTGATATCAAAATAAAGCGTAATATCAATTACTTGTAAAACAGAGGGCCCATTAGCTTTTCGTGAATGCAATGGTTCCGAAGCTATGATTTAATATGTATTTATAGGTATCAAACCGAACATCTCAATGGGTATGGCAGATGTCCCCCCCTCTCTCTTCTTTCATACAAGTTTTTCTTACTATGAGCCGAGGAATCACCCCTTAAAGGATTGACATATCTAACCGGGGCACCCTGTATAGAACCGTGGCCGTTAGTAATTTATAAAACAATATTGAGTTTATTATTTATTTATATTTATATATATATTATTGGGTGTATCTAAAACATGTTGCCAAACTTTACAGGCGTCTTGTAGACATCAAAATATGACTTTTTTATATTTTCAACATTTTAAATATTTGTTGTAGTTAAAACTAAAAATAAAAAGTACAATAGTAAAAAATGTGTAGTTTTGCTTGAAATATTCGGAGTCCTCTAGCTCGGAGGAGATGCACATTCTTATTCTTATGTCTACAAAACCCCTGTGAAGTTTAGCGACAGGTTTTAGAGAAACCCTTTATAATCTAATCATATTTTTTATTTATTATTTATTTTATTTTTGAAGTTTTGAGTGGTGGCTTTTGTTATTACACAAATCCTACATTATTGTGTTTTTAGCACTAGAAATTGCAGTTAATAAAACTGTTATATTTACTCATTTTGAAAATCCTACGCTTATTGGTGAAATACTTGAATCATTGTTTTTAATGACCATTACGACTACGTCTCTAGAATCTGCATTTACAAAATAATTATCCATCATTATGTAAACTCTCGCTTATTCAGCCAATTTTCAAAATGGTAAAAAAAAGGCATGCGATCCCTCTAGCCCTTTAAAAGCTCTCTCCGGACAAATGCATTTTACCAAGAAATTTTCTCACGAAAGCTTTTATGCTAATTTGGCCAGTCAACGTGTTAAAAGTACACCAGGACAGGATTGGTCGCTCTAACGATGCTGGTTGCAAGGGATGCAGGGATGAAGCAGAGTCTGTGACACACTTTCTCTGCCACTGCCCTCACTCTTGGCGAAAAGATTTAGACACCTGGCACATTGCTTCCTTGACGAACTGCATCTGGGAGTCGGACCGTATCCTGGCTTTCACTAAGTCGACCTGAGTTACCGATAGAATCCAACTCGCCTACTTAATATCCTCGGGTGGAGGAGCAATGGGCCTAGAAGTGGCCTAAGTTCAAAAGGCCCTCGCGGTCTCACAAGCGAAGAAAAATTAGATTATATGTTAAGCCCCTACTAGACAACAAATTGTATTTCTACTCGTTTGACTTTTACCCATTTCATTCTTTATTTACCCTTCGCTTCTGTGCTAACTCCATATGCAAGTTATGTTAAAATTACCAATAAAGTAAATATAACAAACCCTTTAACTAAAGGCAGTTAACACTGGGAAGACTGAATATGCAAACTTTTATGAAATCGTTTTATATAATTTTAAGTTCCCAAAAGCGTCTCTCAATTACTTACGAAGATTTGTTTGGTAGATGCTATGGTACATGCTGAAAAAATTGTGGATTATGGCGGACTTATGCGTTTCTATGCATATTTCTCTTTCTACCAGAGGACTTTACACAAGAATGATTAGAGTTTCCACCTTTCGACCAGCCAGGACCCAGCAGATAAATTCTCATGCCGTATGCAAAACAAAACACCGAAGCTAAACACTAGCTTTCATTACTCAGATTGTCTTGTTTGTCTGTGCTTATGCATAACCGCAATAATTTCCTCATTGAATTTTCAATTGCCCCCTCACTAAGCTAATCCTCCTACAGCATAAACGTAAGCTAATGCTTTAGTTGAGTGAGGTTATGTTTTCCAGCAGTCTGCTTAAAAATTGCTTACCCATTATGTGAATCCATTTTATCCAGGAAAACCTCAAATTTGTTTTCTATTAGATCCAATATAATAGTTGAGATATTTTACGATTTTTAAGTAATACCCAAGCAAATTGGTTGCGTCTGTTTAAGCCACACCAAATAACGTGCACGTCGTTTCGGACGGATGCTATATAGTTGGCTGGTAAGGTGGAAGAGAAGCTCAGAGAAAAATACCAATGTAAACAGGTAGACACGTCCGTGGGTAGATTCCTAGGTATATCTCATCTGGTATCCAAGATGTCTTCATTTTGGGCGATTATAACGTCACGAAGTAGACAAATTGTGTTGATTTTATTATGAGCCGTTTGTTAGTTTTAATTAAAACACAAGATAAAAACACTGCGGTAAGAAGTTGCTCAGGTAGATTGAAGCTGTCGGTATATATGTACCTATATATATATATTACTCATCTCCTTAGTTTCGATTCTCTTCACACCTACGGAGCCCGCTGCCTGTGCCTGGGAACAATGTGCAAATATACAGTCGTGTATCTATATCTATGGTATGGTAGCTTGGTACAGTATTTCCTTCCTTATATCGTCGTCGTTGTCGTCTTAATGCTAGTTCCAAGGAAAATGCAATTTTGATAAGCGATAAATGTGGTTGGGTATATTTGGATGGAAAATTTATGTGCAATTAAGCAGGATACTCGCAAACTATCCAACATAAGATGGAAGTTTCGGTTGGTGGTTAGACAGTTTTTCCGTCTCTCATGCTGTCGACTTATGTTCAGGGAGGTTTAGTGGGTACGGGAAATATGGGTGCCGAATATTTCGTGGAGTTGCTGAATTGATGCGGTTTCCCATATTGGTTTGAATTTTTTATAACTGAATGGCGTACAATTCAGAAACAGTTAGATTACTGATGTACGCTAGAAGAATCTTGGAATAAGATTGAAAAAAAAGAAAAATCTCTGTGGACCCGAAGATACTTTTTCTTACCATCCCAGCAAAATTCCGTAGTCTGTGGCGGACCTAAAGCCGGATCGTTCCAAGAAGAATCGTGTAAATCTGAACTGTGGGTAAAATCTGTCTGTTAAGTCTGGAACGAAGGACTTCTAGCTAGTCTTGAAATTTTATTCGAATCGTTCAAGTCGGGACCAAAAATCTGAAGTTTCGTGCTTCGTTCCTTCAGTTTTGTCAGTGATTCCAACCAACAAAAAGTCCGATCCATCTTTTTTATCCGTGTAAAACTGAAAACAAAGTCTGTAGTGTGTGGACAGCATTGGATAAATATGAAAACTGCTCCGACTTGAACAATCGGCTAAATCTGAACCAAAAGTCCGTACTGTGTGGCCAATCTAAGAATCTGGTCTTCGTTTTCTCCGACAGGTCTGTCATTTAAGTTCAGAGTATCTTTGAAAAATGTCTTCTTTACTCTAATACGAACCCCAGTAACGTCAAAGTAAAATGCTAAGCTGAAATTTCTAAAGTTTTGTGTGCATGAGTATCGATATTTTGGTTTGATCTCCTTGCTGAGAATTGTTATTTTTGATTTTGATTTCTGAGAATTGTTTTTTGATTTCAATGTCGACTCATATGCTTTACCAGAGTTTCTTAATGTTTTCACTTTGTTATTCTTCCAGTTTTCGGGTTCTCGAACTCTCTTTCTTCTGTTTTTATTTAAATCTCTTTTTTTGGAGGGCAACGATATCCTGAAATTTCAAAAGACCGAAACACTTAAATTCCGAATTATATTAAAAATCTGAAAGATAAAGGACCAAATTATATTCAGAAATTTATCCTGAAAAGTAAAGGAAAATTCCGTAAGTTTAAACGGAAAAAGAAGTCTTGAAACAGAAATTTTCGAATCGAAAAGATTCCGGAAAATCGGGCAATTTTCATGAATTTCGAATTTTAAATATAGAAGAAAAACTCTGGGTTCTCAAGGGTAAAAAGGCTGGCCTTTTAAAAAAAGTGAAAAAAGTCAGTGGTGAATAACAATTTATTACATTCTTCTTTTACAAAAAAAAAAAGAAATCAAAAGTCATTACTTAAAATCTCAGAATTTTGATAAATCGAGATTTTTTTTAAATAAAGATCTAAAGATCTTATGCCCAAGGGAACAGATTGAAATGTTGGGAAAAAATATGTCGGAGAATTTTTGACCGAACGCAAAACACCAATTTTCCACAAGACAGATCGAAGATTACATGTCGAGAGGGCAAAAGTATCTTTAAAACCATCTACTTCGTTAATTTTTAAAAGTCGTTTGTAAAATTAGAGACGGACTTTTTCATCTACAATTTTATAATGTATCCACATTAGATAAAAATTCATACATCTTTACATAGCTAATGCTTTTATTTAATTTTTTGTTGTTGTTTTAAAATATGTAAAACCTTGTTTCTTTATTTATCAGGAGTATTTTTTTCTGCGATATGTCCCAAATTGGTTAGTTTGCTTTCACTAACGCTCTAAACCCTTTGTGCTAAACTTTTAAGGATGTTTGAAATGATGAAATGAAGTTACCAACCCAGCGTTTTTAACTAAAACTGACAAGTGAATGAAGTTATCAGGCGTACGCTCATCTGATAATTTCATTCACTTATCTATTATCGTTTTTCGAATCAGTATTTTAAAAATCGACTATTTACCAATCTGTGTTTTGAGTAGTCGGTGTTTTGGACAAAAAATGCAGAGAGATTTCGATCCAATTCCACAACCAACCCTGCTGGCCGAAAATACTGCCTTTTACAAGAAAAGGAAAAACATTTTTAACATTCGGGATTTTGCAATTCAGGATTTTGTGGTTTAATATTTTATCCCCAAACCTCGCTTTTAATCATGAACTTTGGTTTTTTTAGACGCATAAAAGAACTTTGATTCCCATTCATTCGTCAATAACATTTATCACTTTGTATTACAATATTTTTCGATGCAAACGCAATTTTAATTTTCAGTAATTTACCTGTATACATTCTTGCTTCCATTTTAATATTTTTCCAAGTTCACGGTATGATCTTCACCAAGAAAGCCTATTTTTTGAGTTATTTTGATTTTCATTCTGAACCTTACCTTTTTTCATGATCTCATTATTTTGTATTCTTTATAAAATAAATACCATAGACTCTACTGTGTTTAAAGGTTATTGTTATAATGCAACAACAAATGTATCGACCGCCACCGCTACCGCATCAGTCTGTGGCCGCCTTTAAATTCATATTTGTAAAATGTCCAACAATATTACTTTTGTTGAAACTTGGATTTTTACTATACAATTCGAATAATATTTTCTTCTTCTTTGACTGCCACAATTAGCATAAAAGCTTTCGTGAGAAAATTACGTGTTAAAATGCCTTCGTTGTGAGAGAGCTTTTACATACAGGTCACCGATGACCGGCAGGGCAGTCGACGTGTTAACCTTTTCGCGCCTAGTACGGTTATATGGGTTCCATTAGATTTATAAAACATCAACCCGTTCACTGCCATAATTAATAAAAAAGCTTTCGTGAGAAAAGTATATGTAAAAATACATTTCGTAAGAGAGAGCTTAAAAACTTCACGAGTATACTTGTATTTGGCAGCGAATGTGTGAGTTCTGACCTCCTAAACTTATGTAAAATTTAGATAATATTAATTGTTGACTAGATGGTTAACACGTTGACTGCCAGAATTAGCATAAAAACTTTCATGAAAGAATTGCGTATTAAAATGCATATATACTGAGAAAGCTTTTAAATATCAGTCCCTGGGGACTGACGCCTCTTCCTTAAAGCAAGAGGAGATTGGAAATTGTTTTTTGCAAGTTAATTAACAATTTTCATTTTAAAATTTTATTGTACAACATAAACTGCCCCATATATGACTTCAGAAGTGGAAAATATTTGCGTAACCTCTGTAAGAGGATTACGTTTCAATTAGTTTAATTAAGACAAATTTAATCAGATATTCTCAACTTTATCATCTTTGGTACTCCTACTCCCACTGCTTTTATATCTTTTTGTAAAGCATTATCGTCATCTCTCTGCTTCGTCATCCTCTGGTTTCTCTTAATTTCCGGTCTTTTTAGATGGTGTTCTTTATATTTTTCCCATGTATTTTCACCTTTCTCAAGAAAACGTTTCCCTGAAATTTCTCCATAACCGTCACCCAGGACAAACCCACTTTCTGCTTTTATTCGATGTATATATACATATATATATATATATATAAATTTAGCAAATAAATGGACACTTTCTGTGAGGAAAAGTTTTAACGATACAAAAATTGATGAGAAAAATTCGCCTCTGATGTCTTTAATTTTCCTCCTATCGTTTTCCATTAAGTAAGGAAGACCTTCTCATTTATTTGACTTGAATAGACAGACGCACCGTTACGAGTGACCTTTTCTTTTACAGGTACAAAAGCGAAAATAGGTAGTGGCTGTACGTACATACAGGCTGGCCGCAAAGCAATAGGGCTGTAAGTGGTCGAAAGGGGTGATTATAACCCAAGAATAGCTGAAGGGAAGAAGACAATGAATTCCTTTGTTTTACGTGTTTTGTGTTTATATCAGATCTTATCTTCTTCTTCTTTGGATAATAAGACTTTACTGTTCCATCTAATTTAGTGCCACCCAGAAAACTTTTTCTTGACGTATTTCTCTTAAGGAAGGACCGGAAAGAGGAATAAAGGAAAATAGCTATTTAAATATTTAAGAAATTTTGTGGACATTTCGTGCCTACCCTACCCCTGTTCAAAATTTTATATCTTCCGACGAAAAGTTACTTTTGTTTAACTGTTCTTAGGAGTGATAAAGGAGAGGGTTGCTGCATATATCTGTCCGGTTATCTTCTAAATTAAATTGAACCATTTTCCATTTAAAAAGATATTATTTTCCCAATAAGTTCAGCCTTCTAAATTTCGAAAATAAGTTATTAAAGTAAATTGTAAATAAATTAGAATAAGAAATTAGATACAAAATAGCTAGCAATGCAAAAACTCAAAGTCCTCTAATCTGTACGTGCAAGTTATTGCCACTGAAGTAGTTATAAATAATTTTTCGCTTGTCTACACCTCAACGCTCAACCTGAAACTGAGTTGAGTTAGTTCATGTGTGTTTTGTCTTGTTTTAGAGACCATGATTTATTAATGGAAGACGTGGAGCAATTTAGTCTTATGCAGAAGCATCTAAAATGTCCATTAATAAAACTCAATGATTGCTTTAAAAGTAAACATCTCCGATTTAAGCGCTATTTCGCTAAGATAGAATTTATTTTTACGTAAACTTACCAAGAGAGCACATCGTAAAACGGAAGTAATTTGTAAAGTTTCATGTTTCCCATGTGATGATATACAAAAAGTATATTCCAAATTAAATTTCCAAGTAATGGGATAAAATAAAAAGAAATTCCAAATTCCCATTCAATTTCACAGCTAAAAGCTTTAAATAAGATGTTTTTAGAGGTATAACGTGAAAAGTTTTGTATATTCGTTTTGAACACGTTGACTGCCTCAATTACTATAAAAACTTTCGTGAGAGAATTCCGTATTGAAATGCCTTCGTCGTGAGAGAGGCTTTTAAATGTCGGTCAATGGCGACCGGCACGGCATTCAACGTGTTAAAGGTTTCAATTCTCATGCAGCACAGTAAAACACTCGGGTGTCTAAACCTAAAATTGGATATTTTTATAGCCAAATAACTTTGCATTTGTAAGGTTTCTACTCACGGACGTGTATAAAAAAACATCAGAAATATGAGATAAAGACCGGGTATAGCTCTCAAAAATTTCTAACTTAAATGCCAATTTGTTAAAAGGATGTCAGATTTTGTTTACATTTATATTTATGTCGTGCCGCGCTAATCCAAGAAATAAAAATAATCTTACTCTTAACGTTTTTCACTGTTGTAAACAATTAGTAGATTAAAGCAAACCTGAAGTGATTCTTCAAATATAAAACCGATTCTAACTTACTTCTACCCACCAAGAAATGCACACAAAAAGACTAAGGCCGTCGCTACATTGGAAGACAGAAAAGTTAAACCTTAAAACTTGATTAGAAACTATGCGGTCCTGTCTGCTTCGCTCTGGTCTGGCTAAAATATAACCACACTAATAGCATTACGTGCGTTTATCTTGTCCGGTCTGGTTGACAACAGCCTAAGAAACTGCGCCTCTTTTCATCATTGAATAATTTCATTGAAGAATAATATAATTTATTAGCATCAATGATATGGTAAGGCAGAAGTTATTGTACCATAGAGAAATTTGGGTTTTCTTATTCATTTGTGTTTATTTCTCAATTCTGGGGAAAATCTCTGCGATATTTATCAGAACCAAAAAAAAAGAATTGAATACTTAACTTGAACCTTACTTTTACCCTTACATTTTCTTCAATGAATCACCGAAAGAATAATGTACCCAATAGTAATTTATGAATTTCTAATGATATTTCTGGTGTTGGGATAGTGCATCCTTCCTATTTTAGTAGTGACTATTACAGTGACGCATTTTTGTGTTATTATTTAATCTTTGTTTCTTATTATTATTACTTTTTTGCTATTAGTCAATTGTAGTTTTAATTAATTATTAATTAGGGCCTTTTTTCTTCTTAAGATTCTTTCGTTTAAAGCTATATACAATTTTATAATGACACAGATGAAATTTGTGGTTAGCAAATATCGCAAAGTGCATTTATTGATACATTGCCGTCAATACAAATTGCCGCCGGTCATGTGCTAGTAGCCTCCAAAAGTTTTATGAGAAGTTTATCAGCATTATACTGGTAAAGGTATTATTTTCATTAGAATTACATCCTTTTTCGATTCTTATGTGTAGCGTTATAAATGGTATGGTAAAAAAAGGCAAAAAGCTTTGATTTGCTTAAACCAATTATGTCAGACTCTAGGACTAGAGAAAAAAAGAATATAAAAAGAAGGTATTGAGCACCGCTATAAATATTCGAATCAAGATAAAATTCATTTTCAGTGCTCTATGCTTTATGAGTTTCCACTTGGACATAAATGCACAGAAGCTCAAAAAAATGTATGCTCTATTTTTGGACCATGTAAAATTCAAGTGCGTACGGTCCAAAGATGGTTTGCAATGATTGAAAATGATTACCGCTCCGGAAGACCTAATGAGCTTGACGATGATGTCTTAATGTCGGTAATGAATCCTTATGGACTACTAGAAAAATCGGAGAGATATTAGACATAAGCCATCCGACAATGAAAAGCCACTTGAACATGCTTGGTTTGCCCTGTAAATGCTATCGATGGATCCTCCGTTTCGGTTGCTTACTGATTACTGGTGACAAGAAGTAGATTGTGTATAACAATGTTGTCATGTAGTCCGACAAAAGTCATAATGCCTTACGAAGACCAATTTACAACAGCAAAAGCTGATATTTTACAGCCAAATTCCTGCGCTCTGGGAGTTGTTAGAACTGGGGTAAACTGTCACAACAGAGATCTACTGTCATCAGTTAACTCGCTTAGATGCGAAGATACGTGAAGTTCGTCTAGCATAATATAATCGAAAAGGTATTGTTTTCCAACATGACAATGCCAGACCTCATGTGGCTTTAAAGACATAGCGCAGAACATACTACAGACACACTGGTATAAAGTTTTACTACACCCTGCTTACTTATCTAATCTGGCACTATCTGACAATTACGAGTTCCTGTCAGTATAAAATTTCATTAATAGAAAATAATTTATTCATTTCTAACAACAGTGATTTATGATCTAGAAAAAAGTTACTAGGCACACCTCGAAGTATACATTCTGTAAACATGATTACAATTTTTTTTTCTACAAAGTTGCTTCAATTGTTGCAAGTTAATGCACAATTTTCACTGTACAACTTTCCAGTGTCGTCACAAATATATTCCCCGTCAATTAGGATTGCCTCAAACACTGCTACCCAAATGAGTATCTCCTTGGCTGAACTTGGTAATGTACAAATCTGCAGTATTATGCCCAAACCAACGTAAAAAAACAAAAACCGCTACAACTTGAACTATTGTGATATGACAGAAATCCCTATTCTTAAAGGTATTAAATCGCTACCAAAAATAAAAACCTTTCAACTAAAATTGTATGAATAAATATCTTCCATTTAATGAACTTTTAAAAGTCTAGAAAGCTCAACAGAATCCTACCTTTTAATATTTTTTTTTTCTCCAAGGACCTGGTCAAAGAGTTTAATGTTCCGACGCTGTAATAAAGCACCTATCCATTAAAATTTAAAACATCTCACTAAGTCGCTGAGGCAAGAAATAATTACTAAGTTTAAAGGAAATTAATATCCCTCAAACTAAAAGAAGTCGAGTGCTGTACTGTCCCTATAGTGGCGACCTACTTTCCACTTTCCACTTTCCGCTTTCCGTTTGCAATGATGCAAACGAATTTCCTCGGCTTATTTTCATTTAAAAGCCCCATGATGAATCTTTTGAATGCTTAAGTAATGAATACGGCCCATTAGCGGATGTATCACTAGCACCGTTTGCTTGCCTCTCATTACATTAAATCACCCTGCAAACTTGCCCTGCTCAACATCTACTCACCTGGTTCGGGTATGCCTTTATTCGTACCTACCTACCAGGATTATTGCAAAGTATCTGGGGAGGTTATCTGTTGCACGCTACATATCTATTTAAGCCTATCTTCTTTCTCGAGCTTAAAAACTCTCATACCGTATACCTACGTACATTCTTGTGTACATATCCGTACCAACGTAGACGCATTATTGCTGTAGAGAGACAGGATAAATTAAAGCTAGGTTCGTTTGGCTTTTCCTTATAGAAGCACTTCTCAGGTATAAAATCAGATAAAGTTTTCATCATTGATTTGTTAAGCGTAATTTAATTGAAGGGCAAACGTGAATACAAAATAAGCTACCAGCACACCCACAGATAAGTACTCCTTCCATGTATTTGTGAATTCGATAAGGGAATTACAAAGCAGCCCTCAGAAGGGAAGTAGGCAATCGAAAAGTCTAGAGCAGAGCACCCTGAAGTCTATTTGTAGACGTGTATTCTTCGGTTTTGTGATCTGTTTTGTAGACATTTAATCAGGAAATTATCCTTGACGTGTAGAGAGTGCTTCAAGTCTCGTGCAATTACACACAATGACAGCACCTGACATTATCAGCCCACCCCAAACCCAAACCATTTTTCACCAGCTCTGTGATATAAGCGGCTTTCCTCAACAGATATGTAAAGATTGTATTGCCATAAGAATCCCAAAAAATTGACTAGCTTTGAATCGTCCTTGCCCGCTCTTTAATTACTGAGATATTTGTGCAGGATTTCAAATATCTTTTGTAAATATGTGAGAGAAATATTAGAAAGTTAGCGAAGAGAAATCGGGTTGATTAACGTTCCTTAAGAATAAAAGAGGGCTATTGATGTGCCACGAAATATTTCACATCTAAATCTGATCACCTTGATTTTGAATTAATGAGGTTACAGTGCCAGGAAGAAGTTGAAAGTAGTTTGCGGACTTGGAAGCTGGAATAAACCTGTGAATGAGCAAATGTTATTTAATTGATGTACACTCAGTTGGAAAATTTCCTTATTTACTGGAATAATTAGAAATTAATTCCTTTAGAACACTTCTACTAAATTCTTATTTAGAAATGAAACGATGATTTGCAGCAATACATTTATATTGAGGCATCCCATAAATAGTGCGATTTTTCCAAATACATGAACTAATGGTCGGAGGGGAGGGGGGAGGGGATAAACTACTTGTATCACTTGTTATAAAAGTAAATAGTAAATTCACTTTGTCTTTTTTGAGAGTATAGTGCAGTTCTAACGGAAGCTTTTTCAACAAAATAATGGCAGTGGCGAAAGAGCATATCCGGCATTGTTTATGAGTTCAATAAAAAGAACAATGCGACTAAAAGTGCAAGAAATGTTAATGAAGTGTATAAAGAAGGCACAATAAGCGTAAGTCAATGCCAAAGATGATTCTAAAAATTCCAATCTGGAATGGAACTTGACGAGGACGTCCTGCGAACCCTGTTGGAACAAAAGCTTGGATTTGGTCATTTGACTATTTATCGACACCTACATGCCATCGGGAATATCAGTAAGTTGGGCCAATGAGTTCCTCACGAACTTTCGGAGTCTAATCGTGCACAGAGAGAGTGAATATATTCTCCTTCTTGCTGTCACGTCTTAGGAATAAACCTTTTTTTGGACCGAATAGTGACTGGTGACGAAAAATGGATCCTTTACAAAAATATCAATCACAAAAGACAGTGGGTAAGCAAAGAAGACATCCCGGAACCGCAGGATAATGCTCTGTGTTTGGTGGGATATGAAGGGTTTAGTCCACTATGAGCTGTTAACCTTAAATCAGACGATAACGTAGAAGATCTACTGTGAACAGCTTGGGAGCCCGAAGTCAGAGCTACAGGAAAAACGACTATCTTTGCTTTTAAGGCGAAAGGTATTTTTTCAACAAGACAACGCTAGGCCATATACTGCAAGGACGACGTTACTGAAGCTGGAGGAGGTTGAATGGGAAACAATGCCGCATCCACCAGATTCACCGGACATTGTACACATTGTACGCAGTCTACAAAATCATCTGGATGGAAAAACTATGGATTCTATAGAGGACGTCAGAACGGTACTTTAGGAATATTTTTTTAAATAAATGAAGATGAATTCTACGTTGAAATAATATCTGGAGTACGTTAAGTAGTAACTTAGTAGAACAAGAAAGCTTTCATTTTAGAACAGGTAAACCAATGTTACATGAAAATACTGCAACTCTGTAAAGAGTTTGCCGATTTGCGAAATTGCTTTTACGAATTTAATAAAATAAATTTTAATTATTATGTGGACAGCTAGTGCGCACATGCATCAAAAGCTTTTTTATTCTCCATTACTGGATACGAAGTTTATTTGTCTTCCTGATAGATACTTTTATACATTACAAAAAATTACTTATTTTCAGGATACCTTACATATGCAAAGTATACAAATAAAAAGGGACAGTACGGCGGAATACCTTGAAATCTTTGGGAGTCATCAAGGCCAAAATAATCTCTAAGTGCCCTTGTTTTGTCGTGCAACTTTTGTCTCAAATATTGTTCGGAAATGCGTAGTTAGTGAGTATTGATTCAAGAAGTTATACCACCTTGAAGGGGTAGATATAGAAAATTTTTCACTATTCCTATCTCCGGTGTCAAAAATGGGGTGTTATATAAACAAAAAAAAGTTTACCTCGAAGTGACTTTTAAATTTGACCTCGGAACAGGGTCAAGGTCACTGTTATTTTTCGCAGGAACCCAAACGTGCGAAACTTTTTCTCGCCCCTTTGTATATTCTGTAGATATTTAAAAAGAAATATCTATATTGAAAACATTTTTATGTTCAGTAACTTTTTTAGAAGAGCACAGAGATCTGCTGGGAGTAGAAAGAAGAATTTTTGCGTCTATACATTTTTACCATCTTTTTAACAGCTTGTAGACTTCATCCTTGAAAACTGTCCCCTTTCCCTCGAAATATCTTTCCACCTCTCTTTGAGCCTCCTCACGTGTTTTGAATTTTTGTCCTTTAGAAGGGAAGGAGGATGAGAAAGGGCTTCGTACCTCAACTCATTTAATTTTTGCCTGGTCATATCCATCGAATGAGATCTTGCGTTGTCATGAAGGAGTATTGGTCCTTTTCGTTTTACTAAATATGGTTGTTGTTTTTTCAGTTTCTCGTGCATTATGACTAATTCTGCACAGTACCTCTCCGCTGTTATTGTTTTTCCCGCTTCTAAGAAATTATAGTGAATTATACCTGAAGCAGACCACCAAACAGCCACCAAAATCTTCTATGGATGTAATGGTGGTTTGTTAATAACTCACAAAACCTGAAAGAATAGTTTATTTGCTTGGCAATTAATGCAAAAGTGAAGTTACCTATTGATGATAGGAGAATGCAATAAATTTTGTGCGCTTCTCTAACATAAGCCTACACTTAAAGTTCCAAAAGCCTACGTTTTTTTCTTGTGATAAAAAAACAAACAGGAAGTAATTTTTACCGATGAGAAGCTAAATTGATGTGATGATCCGCTGGGCAGGATGGGTTACAATTTTCATGACGTTAGTCTTATGGTTTGGGGTGCTTTTAGCTACTATAGAAAATGTCGGGTTGCTGATTTTCTTCAAAAATGACTTCAAGATAAAAAAAAAATGAAAACAAACAATTAAAACAACTGTTGAAACATATGTTGGATGAGCATGTAAAAGATATTAAAGGTGATACTTTAATTTTACAATAGCATAACGCCCCTGTCCACACCGCAGGGATTGGGATGGGGGTCCTGTAGAGCGATAAATGCATGCCTGGAGGATACAGAGACGGCGGGCGACATATTCCATACAACTGCCATGTCGTCCTGTTCGCAATAAGGAACTCGTATAACTCGAGGTTAAGGAACTGCCTAAGAACTTCCCGGCGCGTACAAGCTAAGACGGCTCTTGGCAGAAGGAGAAAAAGGACCCAAAGGTGAAGGTCTACTTCGATATACCTCGATCGATTCTGTATATATATATATATGCTCTATTAGGCGGGTCATCACGAAATTTCAACTTAAACACTGTTCGTGAAGAGTAATGATATGGCGGGCGGGCGGTTTATGTATGCTACTGGAAGACTGCTTCAAATTATGCGCGAAATAAAAAATGGAATTTTGCGAACTTGTGAAAAGAGCACCTAGAAGAACTCGTAGATTCAGTGCTGATATAATTTATGAAGTCGTAAGGAATCAGCAAGGCAGTACATCGTATTAAAATTATGTTCTATTATTAACTACAAATTATAGATAATCGATTTTTATGTTATAATATACAGGGTGGTCTGGAATTGATGGTATAAATTCGAAGGGCTGATAGTAAACTTAAATTACAGTCGAAAACTTTTTATGACTATCGGCCGAATTCTGCTTTATTTTCGAGATATATGTTGGGTTTTATGTTCTCCATGAATTCAGGTACCTTGACTTACATTTTTGGCCATATTAGAAAAGTTCTTTAAGGTAAATAACTCGCATTATTTTATATGCTAGACGAAGCATTATATCAGTTAATGAGACCAGTTCACAGATATAAAACAATATCCAATAAAAGGAAACCAAAAATATGATTTTATGAAAATCAATTTAAATAATGCTCTTTATAAACGCTAATCCACCAGCATACTGGGGTAACTTTTATATCTCTAGTGCTCTTAAGAGAGTTCATAAAAATCTGCAGTCATTATATTAACAGAACATTTTCAGTACTTCAATATTGAACTCATATAATTTATGGCAAATCGATATTATATGCGATAGCGCTTTGTGTTCTACTGCTGTGCAATTTTCGATTTAAAATTTTTTTCCATTCTTAAAAAAAAGGGGGAAAAGAGAATTGTGATGAAAGGGTATAGCAAAGAAGTGGTTTGAGAGTGCTAAAGTTTAATAAAAGTACTATTAATTGATTGACCTCTTTAATTTACACTTCAGATGTGTATCAGCACAAGGTGCAGGTCTGCTGAAGTTCTTGCTGAGAGAATGTTCACCTATGAGTTAAATTCATCTATATATATTTTACGGACATTCAATTCCAATTTGTATTAAGGGTTTTAAAAGTTTTCCAGTTGCCAAGAATTTTTAGGAATTTCGTTATTCACTATATCACACAGGTAGCTCAATTTCTAAAAACATTAAGTTTTAACAAGTTTTAATTTTCGGTGAGTATTAAATTTCACAGGCGTTCCCACAATCTCCCATAAAATGCAAAAAGTTAATGAAATTTTAACTTGCTCCATAAACTTATCCGACAGAGAATCACTACCAAAAAATTTTGTTGTGATGGAATGAATGTAGATATATCATTTTATTGCTAAATTCATTTATCATGTGCTGAGGCCTCTCACACAATTTTAAATATTTTTTTTTTCGCGGAAAAAAATATTTCATACAATTCCGGCTTCCCCTTGTTGTGAGAGTTAATATTGTTGTGAAAATATAAAAACTACGAAATAACAAGTACCATGCATGCGATAGGCAAAATAGGAACTTCATTGCATATGAAAAACAAAGAGGGAAAAATCTACAAGTTTTATCTTACTATGGAAGAGGTAATATCAAAAACATTTCCCGAGATAGCTGGCAAAAATAGTTTTCCAGATTTTCATCAAAGTTTTCCCTATGCTCATTTTTTTTTGGTGGTTTTCCCATTTCTGTGTTGGTGTTGCCATACGCTTTATAGGTTTTATTTTCCACTATGAAATGGATTGCATTCAGATTTTACGTGTATATAAATAAAATTTTTGTACACCTTTTCTCGTTTTGAATAAAAATAGTGAAAACATCCAAGTCTGATTGTTTTGAAATTCTTCAAATTGTAGTTAATCGATTTAATATGTCACAGAATTCTGGTTCGTCCAGTTAGATAAACGGTTGCGAATTAATAGAAATTTTAAATGGTAATTGAAAAATAGGCTTACAAAACAGCAAACAATAATACCTTAATATCATTCATTTATTTATTTATTTTTTTATATATACTGCAAGTATTCAGCGCTTTGGAAACAAGAACATAAGCACTGATTTTCGAACATCAGTTAAATTATTTTAAGCCTTGGTGAAAAGTATAGTTGAAGTAGTTATAGTGAACTGAGTGAAGATGTCGGTGCTTATTCTACATGAATAATGACGGCCTACCCGGAAAACAGAACGTAATAGCCTACTCCATATTAGTACAGTTCGGCGCAAAGTTTTTTATTTCACTGTCTTGCTAAATTTTGTCCCAAGATCGAGAAGGTATGGCACTAGCTCGATGAGCAGGTGTTTCACATAGGTTAACCAATCATTGAGAATTCAAAACATAGATTTTTCAAACTATATATCTATTAAAGAGAATCGATTGCAGAAATTATTAGGATTACTGGTTACACGAATCCTTAAATTGCCTAAGTTAGGATACATTAAAATCTTAACCATCATTAACACAGATCCAAGTAATCGTTTTTTGATTATCATTAACATTGCAAAATGGTCTTTCTGTTTTTTCTAACCCATCAGACTTTATTTTGTGTTATATTAAAATTTTCCGATTTTCATACCAAAGAGAATTGGCTAGTGGAACATTATTGAGTGAGTTGAATTTTCAAAATCAGGTGACATGCCTTAAATTCATACCCAATATGTCTTTGGAGGTAAAAATCTGTAACACTCAAGGAAACAGGGCTTTAACGAAAGAAAATATTGAAGTGCAGAAGGAAGGACCCTGCTTTTGGTTTAGGTTGCTATTAGAAATTCAGGAAGTTCAGGAGTACGAACGCACAGATAAACTGTAACCACCGTAGATTATTAGGATCAGACTTACATAATAATGCGCGGAGATTACGCACTAATTTGTCTTGTTGGCCTGTAGTGTCTTGACAACGAAGAAAAGGATAAGAAAGGGAGAATTTGGAAGAGACTAGAATCCTTCAATCAACCCATCGGTGAATTCGTGATCCGCCTCCGGATGAAGGGGTCCTCAGAAAGCACGGAAAGGGGGGACGCAACCACAGGATCGACCAAGACATCCTGAAGTACTTCAGTGCCACATTTTTATTCCTAATATTCCTTATATGTATGAGTCCACAAAGTTATACATTTTCTTTTCATATATAACAGAATTTATCACCACTAAAATTTACAGAGAAGTCATATAGATATAAAGTCACAATTTTCCTTAATTTAAACTTCCAAATATAAATATATATATATGGAATATTATATTAATTAAATAATAATTTACACCTTCGATCACTGCATTAAGAAAAATAGGAAAGTTCTGTAATTACGGCCGCACCGAAATAATGGTTAGAGACTTACCCTTAATTATCCAGGCTTCTGAAGACAATCAAACCCCTTCCGTCTCTCTTAGCGCAATTAGTTTTTATATGTCTCGCAACACTAGGAAGTCGGCCCTGCCCTTAAATACGGATGACCTGAGAGGTCCTCATTCCTATTCCATCTTCATCTGAATTTTATCTTTAAAAAAAACTAGATTGCGTTTTTCTTCCCTTTTTCTATACAATTTATAAACATACAGATCTTAAAACTGTCGTACATCCCCCACTACACTTTTACACAAATTCCAGGTAGTTATCTCATATAGATTTTTTTTCTCAATTATATTGGCCTGCGGCGGAAATTTCTCGCATATATTCTCAAGAATTTATTTATTTTTCTATTATTTCTTTTCGGGACGAAAGGCTTTCCTTCCCTCGATCCAATTTCTTCCCTAAGTTGTTTCACTTATTTCTTGTTTTTATTTTCTTCACTTCACTTGAGGAATCAATTAGAATTTTGATCTACCATCTTTTTTTTAGTTTTATTCCTACTCTTACCCTTTTCACTATTTTTCCAGGTTTTTTTTCACTTATTCACACTTTTCCGCACTTTTATTGAACTTCTGATTTTCTTTTTCTTTTTAAAAAGAACAGATTCAAAATTTTGTAATTTTTTATATCATATCGATTGATGCGAGAATTACCGCCGAAATGAATGCACTTCTTAGCAGTACTTACTTAAATGGATGTGTTTTATTGCAAGCTTCTATTACCAATCAAAAATTGATATTATTGCTAAGTGTGAACTTTGACTTATTAAGCACTTTTGTGTCTTTCATAAGAAACAAAAGCACTGCGTCTATTCAGGATAGAAAGGGTTAAATTTAGACAATTTTAAATAAATTTCAATAAGACAAAAGAGATAAAAAAAATATTCAGGCATTTTCACAAAGCAGAGATTATTTAGTGAGTCAACCTACATACTCCAACTGTAAGTAACTTTTCAAATTAATTATTCAAATTAAAACGTGTTACGTCCAAGTAGATCTTGACTCGATTTTCATGTAACCCTAAATAAGCCTGAATTTCCATTGCATGTAGTTCCTAAAAGAAAAAAAATCTACATTTAATGGCCCCATAATTTCTTGTCTTAACATTTGAAACATTTTGACAAAAGTGATCTTTCTTGGAACGTCACCTAATGTACCCATAGAAGAGCTTTAGTGGAAAACATATCATACTACAAGTACTTATATTCGTTCACAAAAAAAAAGCTAGTTGTGGGCACAACACCTGATCCGAACATAACATCAGTGACCAGAAAAAAAAATCAGGTGAATCGATTCGGTTGACTTGAAAAGACCCACTTTAAAATGTACAAAGGAAATAAAAGAAACATGAACAAGATAGTCTCGATCCGCTGAAACTGTCAACGGGTTGAGTTATAAATCTTTTCATGAGTATAATTCGAATATATTCAGCTGGGCAAGAGCAAAAAAAAAAACACAAGGTGTCCGTGTATGTCTTGTGCTGAAGGCATCAAAAGGTGTGGTCACTGATCCAGTGGTTGGTCATCTAGATTGAAAGAAATTTGAACCGATTTGTTGCATGTTGTGTTCATGTCAACGCGACAATGATCTCTACGACTACGTATGGAGGCAACAAGAAGAAGAAAAAAAAACAATTCAAACGTAAGATCAATTTACGACTGAAGATTTTGTCACCTGAGTATATTTTGATTTTTGATGTTCATTCTGTGTACACATGATGTGCTGTTGATCTGAATGGTAATAGATATTATTCGGAAATTTGAGATGAAAATCTTATTTTAATGATATCATAAAAGGAAATAAAGTTATATGGCGTATTTGATTTCATGTTTTGAGATTTTTGATGTGATCTTTAAAAGAACATATATTTTTTGAATGTGTTTTTAAGATCTGTAAATTATTGCATTTCTAATGGTCTAATAGTCTGTAAAATTTGCTTTATACCTTTCAGCCATAAAATTTTGAGAAAAATATAGATGTTTTCTTTTTTCCGCTAAAAGTTTCACTTATTTGCCTCATACAAAAATTTCAAGTGATTCCAGATGTTTCCAAAGGCTTTAAAGTTTTTCGCAGAATCATGACAGTAAACATGTTTTTAAAACGCAATACAATCATTGGGCGAGATGAATAAAGTGGAAGCGTAAGTTTTATAGTAAATACAAATGTTTTGTCGTTTTGAGACAGGCTGGTTATTGGCATCAAGCTTTGCTTGAGAATCGTTGTAAAAGCATTCTCTTGTTTTATTCATCAGGCTCTCATTGATTGCAATTAAATTCTACAAATCGAAAAGGCGGAATTTTGCTTCAAAATGTTGAGCTTTAAACTCGTTCTGTATAAATTTAAATCGTTTAAAATATTGTTAGCATGTTGGGTGCAGTGTCGGTCGCCAAGGACCCACATTTGAAAGCTTTCCCGCAGTATAAATGCATTTTAACACGTAATCCTCACACGAAAGATTTTTTGCTAATTGTCACACTCAATGTGTTATAATAATTGCAGCAGCTTAGGATTATTAATTAATTAATTAATTTCCAATTCTGACATTTACATAATAATTATATACGCGACCTAGTTGACGTAGTGTGATTCTTGCAACTCTGGTTTTAATCTCGAGGTAGAGACTTTAATGACTGCGGTCTATAATCGGTTCCATAGTTCGGCTCAGAACTTTAACATTAAAAAAAAAGTATTTGGGATATTGCGATCTGACGGTAAGGCATCGATCTCGTCGAGATGGCCCTGTCCTAGTCTAAATGCAAGCAATTTACTAGCTATTCCATCCTCTAAAATTTTCCAAATTTCTTGTTTCAGTGGAACCAAAATAAGCCAAATATTTTTCAATTTTTGATTAGATTCTAAATTTAAGACATAACCATAAACCCAGCATATTTGCCTAGAATAATTGTCCTCAAGTCAAAACGGGTTTCGTAAAGGTTACAGTATTCTTTCTGCATTGTTAAGATTGAATGAGAATATCAGGAACTATATCGATTCCGATGAAGCTACTCCGCTTGTTTTGCTGGACTTAAGTAAAGCCTTTGACTCGGTCGACCATAATGTTCTTCTTAAAAAATTAGAATTCCGCTTCGGATTTGCTGGTATGTCTATTACCTTGCTGAAAAATTATATTAATGATCGACTACAGTGTGTACAGACGAAGAGTGAGATCCCGAATCCCATGAGATTGTCGCTGGGCGTGCCGCAAGGTTCAATTTTGGGTCCATTTCTGTTCTGCATGTATTATAAATGATCTAGAGGTTGTGGGGTTAAAATGTAACATTATTAAGTACGCGGACGACGTGCAATTATATATATCAGCCTCTAGAACTGAAATTTGTGATGCCAGCTCTGATATGATTGGTGATCTTGGTCGCGTTTACTCCTGGGCTAAATGCAACAATTTAGTGCTAAACCCTAAGAAAAGCCAGAGTATCATTATTTATAAAAACGTCATTGATACCAATATATTGCCCCAATTTTACTAAACAACTATTCCATTTTTGAAGCAGGTTAAAAATCTGGGAATTACTTTTAATTGCACCTTGACATCAGGTGTCTATATTATGGTAATAGCTGGGAAGATCTGTTGTGTTCTTTTTTTTAGTTTGTCTGTTTAATACTTAAAATTAATCTGCTTCCGCATTGCTCCCCTTAAATTAGCATTTATAAATTTTTGTAGTGTATGCTGTAAGGCTAGGCCTTTGTACAAATTTTTGAATAAATTAATGATCATGATAATACGTCTTGGTCTGCCATTTGATAAGGGATATTGTTAGGAGGAAGTATCAATATAAACGTCCGTCAGAGTACTCAGGCTTAAATAAGATAAAATTGGGATATAATAGTCGACGGAAATGAACTGCTGGCCGATAACCGCTGGAAAAATTAAATCACACAGACGTTAGTCCGAACGTCAAAGTATTAAGCAGAACTATACAAATATGAAACAGACTACCATCTCTGTCTTCCCCCAGGACTAAAAGCTGCAGTTGTTCAAGCTGAATGTGCACCGACATCTTCACTCGACATCCTAATTCCATACCTCCCCTTCCTACATTCCTTTTCGCCAAGGCTATGCTATAGTATCATAGGGTATCACCTGAGCTTTGGCTACACTGTAAAAAAAACTTAGTTGCCGTATATAAGAGTAATAGAAATCTGACTGTAGAGAATGATGTTTATACTTCTTTCTACGGTTCAAAATTTTTTGAAAATAGTTTTATTAGATTACGAAGTTTTGTTTGAACTATTTCAGACTAGTAAATATTTAATTCTAAATATTATAAAAATTATATATACGTAGATATATTATATATATATTATATATAGATATAAAATTATAGACGCACCAATTTTTTGATAAGTTCTCAACCATATAACAAATATTTTTATGGGACTGTAATTATTTCTTAGGGAAGTAAAAACCAATTCTCAGAAGTAATAGTATAGTTTTTCTGCTCAACAACGGCCTCGCTCGCGTTTCAAAATTATGGACGCGCTGATATAAAAAAAAACCTTAATGTAGTAAAGTTGATTGATTTGTTTAGTTGCAAAAATGCCGCATGGGTCTGCATTGTCTGAACATGGAAAAGGTCAAATTTATTTATCCTTTATAAAAGCAAGAAATCTATAGGATTCATTTCCTGAGAATGAAAGGGATCGTAGTTAGGAATTATTTAAAAAATACTCTCGAGAACTTTGTAGGCTAACTTTAACCTGATAAGCAAAACCGCATATACAAATTTTGGCAGCACAAACAATTTTTTTTTTTTTTTTTGTATTAACAAACCAAATTTCCTACCCTAAGTTTAATTTCTAAGCTACTAAATTGAAAAACAGAGAAAATCTTGTTTACTTTATTAACCCCATTAACTTCCTCCTAGGCCTGGACTTTAAAGATTCCCACGATGACTCCCAAAGTTGTGGGGCTTACTTCTGCCTTCTTGTTCCTGTTTTGTTTTATTTCTTTGCTTTAATGTCCCTTTGTATTCAGAGGCAGCTTTTGTAGGTTTCACTATTTCCATACTTTCCTTACCTTAATTTTATTTTATTTTCCAAGAAAATTGTTACTCAAGTCTTCACTTTTAGCACGCGGACGTCTAAAAAGCCAAAAATAAAATGTCGAAGGAAGCGCGTCGTCACCGGTTCCTCTCCTCCAGCAGGAAATCGTTGTCCACCTAGGTTTGATTACGAATCTAAACATGGAAAAACAGATGGCAGTCGATTCGCTTAGGATATTAGTTAAAGTTCTTTTAGTTGATTTTAGTAGTTGATGAGATATGTGAATTCTGAATCCGTTTGTTACAATTTGTCCAGTTTTAATATAGAATAAAAATTAAATTACATTAACAAGATTTAGTTTCAGTTTTACAAAAATAATTATGCCAATCGTTAACATCGTTACGCTCCAAATTAATTAATATCAGAAATATTATTTTGCTCCCACCATATTCAGCAGATTATATTCAAGTAATGATTTGTTCTATACATTTTATGTGCTTCAAAAAATGTGAGTCTCTCTTTGGGCTGGCAAAGCTGGAGTGATGCCGGGAGCAACTAGTGAGCCTAACTGAGCATACAGGGTGGTCCCTCGGAACTCTATTCCTTTATTCAAAATTTATCATTCGTTTTATGTCATCTTTAACTTTGGCATTTTTAAATTCAAAATTTCGCGGGCTCTTTTTGGAGCTCCTACTTGCCTGGGGCAATTTTTACCTTTAGCATTTAATATTTTATTTTCAAAATTCTTCTGGAAATTTTACTTTTTACCATTTTTACCTTTTTCAAATTATTTAGTAATAGATTAATAGAGCGAATACTCCAAATGGCTCATAAAGTTAGCTACTTACTGAGCTTCCCTCCCTGGTCGGCACTTCGTCTTAGGGATCATTGTAAGATTGCTGGAAAAGAATTTGCACACAACAATATGCATCGGGACTGGAAAAAGATAAAACGTTTTGTTTTAAATTAACACAGGGGAAATTCCATAAGTTAGATACAATATTCAGTATACCTTTCAGTAAGGGATTATTTTTAGCCTGGGAAATTTATAGACTATTTTCAGTGGTGCAAAAACAAGTCCAACCTTGACGTTCTGATGGTTTTAATGGGTATTGGCGCGATCTTTGAAAGGAGCCCAAATTCTTTTCGATAAGAAATTTTGGCGGAAATAGCCTTATGGTTTGGAGCGCCTTCAGTTCGTATAGCACCTTACAACTAGCTTTTCCCCAGCACCAAAATTAATAACAAGGAATACCAAAATGTACTTAGCAACAGCCTGGTGCCATGTTTGAGAAAAACGTAGGCGAACAGCTTTAATCTTTCAATAAGATAATGTACACACAAGAGTGAATACCATGATATAGTTTGCTGACAAATGGATCCAGGATTAGCCAACATGTTCCCAGGGAAGATATTCCACTAGGGGTGCTTAACCTATCAACCTTTAATCTAACAATAAATGAACATTTTACAGAGTTAACGTGCCCAATGCCTTCTAACCAAAGCTATTAAAGGGCCACTAAAGTTTAAAAGTTTTTTTTTTGTTTGTTTAACAGAACTTAAACAAAGTACAAAACTTTTAAACTCAAGAATGTGGGTGAAGTCGAAAACTTTTTTGTTTTATTTTTCCCTCTAAGAACATATTCTGAGTCAGATAGTCATGCATTCATTCTGCATGAGTGCTATATACCACTACATACCTAGCCTGGTTGAATCTATGGTTTTCTTAGTTTTTTCTTATGACCAAAAAGTAACTTCGATGCACCTATTCCTTTTTGGACACAATTTTTATGCTAGTTATAACCAATGTGACACGTTTTCGGGCACTTGCTGTCATAACAATCAAAAAGTTTTCTTTTTCCTTTCGGAAACTGGGGATGATGTGTCTTAAAGTTCGTCAAAGTTTCTCTCGTTTTCCTTTTGTCATTTACCGCAAAGGACCAAACAACTCAAACATTATATCCACCCCTCCCCCATGAGCTTCTCTATTGGTTATTGGTCAATATTGACTTGAGCAGGACAAAGGCAAACGGGAGAAAGGTGAACAATAACGAAATTTTTATTCTTGTTCCCCTCAGTTTTCTCTACTCCTCTCTGGCATTGGAATTACACGATTAAAGATTACATCAAATTCCTTGGAAAATTTTATTACATCACAGAAATAACTCCCGGATGAGAAGTGATCTTTTGAAGTTTTATTGATATTTTCCTTATGGCGTTGGGTATAGGAGAAATCTCTACGGTTCTCTGTAATGAATGTTGAAAGAAAGCAAGGAGCAGTTAGTGATTAAGACATGGTAGAAGGCTTTGTATTTTCTTAAGGAATTTCATTTTCTTTCATGAAATGTGCCCATCAAATTACATTCTTTTCGATATTAAAGGTAAAGATAGACTTCCTTTTGGTTGGTTGGTTCTCTGTAATTAATTTTTTATTGCTACTATATTTGTTTTATTTGACTATATATATAACTATAATAAAAAGGCAATGTTAAAAGATAAAACAAAACATATTTATAGTTTAAATGTATATCTGTCGAATATTTCTGTTAACAAGGTCCGTGCCAAAGATTTTTCCTTTTTTTTAATATATATTTATGTGACTCAGAAGGAGCACTTACGGCACAGAATATGTTAATATATTTCTGTTTAAAATTTACATAAAGAAAAAATCATCTGAAAAACTTTAGCGTTTCTTACGCAAGATTATCGATTACAATCAGATTGTCCTGAGGTGAGTTACAAACAGCGGTTGAAGAGCTCTTCCTAAAAACCCGGTTTCTTTTTGTTCCAAATGATTTCGGTTAAACTAAAACCGAGAAAATTATTTGACAAAATTTTTGTTCTGAATGAAACCGGAACAAATTGTTTTGTTCCCTGAACAAATTCTTTTCTGTTCTTTCTCTTTCGTTCCAGTTGGGACGACGTAGGATTAATTATTGCAATCTGTATCAGAAAAGTTGATTAATGAGTATTACTATTTAAAGTAAATCACTAATAAGGGCCTTTAATCTTTCAACTGAATTTTTAAACATCCCCTCACCCTGCAACTACTATATTTTATTGTTTAATGCGGTATAGAGGTCTCCTTTTGTTTGAGACCACACACGAACTGTAACTTATCTAGTTCTGAAGATATTAGTCCTCTTACCATTAAATTTCACTTTTTCCATAAAAACTATAGGATCAGGTTAGCAAACTGTTTCCATTTGGTTCAAATTCAAATTCAAATTATACTTTTTTTATAGACTCTACACAAGTAAGACATGGTCTTTTGATTATGTGTAGGAAATGATTTTAAGAGAAGTTATGTATAAATATAAATAACATAATAAACCTGAATTTGGAAAATACACCATGAACTAAACTAACCTAAATCTAAAAAAACTGTAAAAAATACTTACAAATATTTACTAATAATTAAATTGAATCAGCTAGAACTACCAGAACAATATAATAGAAAATAAGCACTAAGTAATACATCCTTGAATTAATTATTTATCACAAAGAAAATCAAATAGCACGGGCCGGAACCCGCTGCTTCTACTATTCCTAATTTCAAATGGCAAAGAGTTCCACAATCTAATGATCAGAAGATAATTAAAACTTGGCACATTTAACGCAAGTGCTCTTGTAGCAGTTGTTGAAAGTTTACGTAGAGTTCCATATACCCTAGAAACTATGGTGTTTATATGGGCAGACCATGTTAGCTTAGTGTTAAATGTTATTCCAAGATTTTTAACAGTTTTATTAAACGGTATAGAAGTATCATACAACATAACCGGCGGAAAGTCTCTAGTGTCTAGGTCATTTCTGTAAAATTACATCAGATTTGGAAGCATTAAATGGGAACTTGTTGTCGCGTGCACAAATGGATATAGATAGCCTATTCACTGCGTCTTGCATTAATCCTCGTCGCCTTGAAATATAGATTTAACAATCATCAGCATATAAATGAAATTCGCAATTTCTGATTACCAAAGCGATGTCATTAATAAAAATTCAGAACAGCAGAGGACCGAGAATTGATTCTTGAGGAACACCACTAGACACATGCAGAAAAACCGAATATGATCCACCGCAATATAACTTTCTGCTGGCGACCTCTTAAATAAGTCCAAACAAGTTTACAAGCACAACTGGAGAAATTATATAGTTAAAAGACTACCAAAAGAAAATGGCCAACTTTATCAAACGCCTTGGAAAAATCAAGAAGAGAAAGTATAGTTTATCATGTCAGAATCTATGGACACACGAATGTCATCCGATATCTTAAGAACGTTCCACAACGTACATTATTGGAGCGGGTTAAACAAAAGGTTAACCTGGTTAATAATGACGTATTGAGAAAAGCTTTTGTTTTTTGTTCTCAAAAAAACACATTTTTTTAGGAGAAAAACAATTTTGGTTAAAGTTTTTTGTTCCGGAACGAAATAAAACCAAAAACCATAACCAAAATTCAACCCCTGGTTACAAATTCGTGTGGAAAATATAAGCTCTATCTCGCATGATGTGTTCGGTGAAATAAAAGCGGGGCAAAGATTGTTCTACATTTTCTCAATGACAACATTGGGGTATTTTTTTTTTTTTGAATAACATTGTCACGGGGAACGCATTCCTCATATTTAAATAAAAAATGTATCAGTTAAACATAAGAACAACCAAATTAAAAATTAAGAAGATATTGATGGTTTTAATTAACCAAATTAAAAATTAAGAAGATATTGATGGTTTCTTCGACTCTCAAGGGATCATCGTAAGCCAGGCTGTTGGAGAGCTCAGTTATGACTAGATCGCTTCTTAAAGGAAATTCTACGAACCAAATCCTTTTTTCAATAGAGTGTGCAGGTTATCCAGTGTTCCCAGCCGGAAAAAATTTGTATCCATTTGGATACTTTTTCAAGTTATGCCTTTTTTTATGGATATATGATTCGTAAAGTTCGCAAAAGTGTGAAATTGGATACATTTTAAAAAATCTAAAATTTCCATAGGACACTCAATGAAATAAAAAATACTATTTTATATGAATTTTAGGTTTTGATAAGCAGCTGCTATTATATTTTTTGCTTCGCCTTTTCAAATAGAAATGATTTATTTGTTGTTAATAAAACGAAACAAAATATGTCCTCTCAATATCCTTCTGATTTTCTTTTCACAAATCCCGATTTTTTCAGATAATTTTGTCAAATCTTCTGATTTTGAGAGCCTCAGAAGTAAAAATTCTAGTAGTGCCTTGTTTTTGCTACAAGGTGTAATTTATTGAATATGAACTGAATTTTTGACATGAATTCACACTAGTGAATTGATTACTTTGACATACATCCATACATATATTGAATACTTTTGAAAAATTCACGTCGGAACTGAAAACCTAGGTCCTACTCCATTCAAATTATTTTCGTTCAGATATCAGATTTCAAAGAAATTTTTTAATATGAGCATTGGTAATTTGGAAAATTATGCATTACTAAAAGATGAAAACAGGGAGGTATTATTTATTTTTTACTATTTGGGGTCTCCCTTGGAATGACCCATTAATCTTTCCGCCCTATCGTGACCGACTGAATCTCGTCGGCTTGATTTCTTTGGAGAAGCGGCGAGAGATTGCTATAGTATAGATTGATATAGTTTTCATCCACCAGCTCTTGAGCTCTAATGTCGACTCTCTGGTGCTCCGGAACAGGGTGTCTTTCAGGGCAAACGATCGTGGTCTCAGGGGTGTTCCCCTTTTGCATATCAATTTTTCTAGAACCAACTATAGTAAAAATGAGCCTGTCAACCGCATGTGCGCAGCTGTTAATCGTGTTGGGATGCATTTTGACCTTAACGTGTCCAAGGCTGTACTAAAGAACCGTCTTCGGCTTGCCCTGTGATTCCTGGTTGTTTCCTGTTGTACAACTTTCTTTTTTATTTTTGTTTTTTCATTCTTAATTCACTAACAATCACTATGTCCTTCTAATTGGTTTAAAACTATTAACGGTTATTTGTCGGAGAGCCCAATCTTAACGCATTTCCATAAATGCGTGAACGCTTTATGCGGAGATGGGTAATATGCGTTCTGGGCTAGAAGGGAAACTCAGGTATAATACCTAAATAAACTTGAAGGAAATCAGCTAATCATAATTGTATTAGTTGAGCCTTAGAAATTCGTAGGTGCGGACCTGGTGTATTACGAGTTGGAACAAGTTCCGGCCCACTGCTTCAAACAAATGATTTTAGTGCAGTTGGGTTGGAACTCGTACGCAACTAGTTCGGAATTTTCTTCAAATGAATTCGACATTCGGTTTCAAATTGTTATCATTCTGGATTGTTTTCGTAGAATTAGGGATTGTGATTTCAAATGCCTCCACGTCACGTTTGCATATACTGATGTTTTTTTTTTTTTCAAAAATAGCAGAAATTGTGATTGATAGCTACCCATACATAATAATACATAACTTAAAATATATCTGAGAAACAGCCAATTTATTTTATAAAAGTTCCCCATGTAAATACACGGAAATTCTTTTTAAATCTGAAAATATTTACTTAGCAACGTCACTGTAATAAAATTCCAATGAGACCTACTTTAAGATTTCATGTCTTGAGAGGGGGAAAAAAAGTTATTGATTTGTTTTAAATTTCCTTTAGATGCCTGGAAAAGTTCCACATTTGCACATGTAAATAGATGTATACTATAGACTCTCCGTTTTCCTTTCCGTTTAAAAATACAAAAAATTCTTCACATGATATTTTTTTTCAGTTATGTAATTTCCGCTGTATTTCCCTTAATATATATATATCGATATCTGCCTGTCTGTTTATATTTCACAAATATTTTCCGAAAAATAATATTTCTCTCATCGTTCATGATTCAATTCATTGATCCAGAAGTTCTTTACATTTTCATCTATAAGATTTGTCTATAATTCTCTATTTTTTACGAAAAGTAAAGGTACCTACGTGAAGTTTTGTAAAGGTGGATATCATAACATGGACTATATCTATCTAGTTAGGTCAGAATCACGTCCCTCAAAAAAGGTGAAAGGTAAACTACATTCGAATGTGAATAAATATAGAAATTTTTGAGAAAGATTGAAACGACCGAAGAAAAATTTTGCAGATACCTTCCTAATACTTGGAAACCCTTTTTATTGATGGCATGGAAATGTAGAATTGTACATATCGATTAAAGTATATTGGACAGATACATGTAGATAGATATAAAAAATCTGTGAGGATTTATTGAAGAAGGAGCATTTTTAATCGAAATTTTATCTGTATCTTTTCCAAAAATATATGTAAGAAGATGTGTTGATAACATTTCTCTGCATGTTTACTTCATGAGTTTATTAAGGGTGTACATATGTGTGTGTGTGCCTTCATATAATTATTTTCAATTCTAATAAGAAAGAATTGCCTAGATACAAATTTTAATTTAAGGAAAAAAGCATATCTTGTGCAAGTAATTTGTATGTCCAGAAAATCGTTATCAAACCTAAAATAATTTATTAACTCTAGAATAATTTGCAGACACTTTGTATTAGTTTTAAGATTTTTTTTTATCGAATACTTTGAAAAGGAGGCATGGCACGACATGGTTTCTGATTAAAGGGCATCGCATATCAGTGGCTTTTGTATTGGGACTCAAAGAATGGAATTATAGATCCCCTCGCATTTAATTTTTCTATTTATAAAACACAGCACTAATTTTTCTCTAGCAAATATAAATTATTTAATAAAATATTATCTTTTGTTATTTATAACATGATTTCAATGTTGTATTGGACTGAACTGTGTGTCTGGAAAACAAACTGGAAGAACTTTCTCCCAGTTCTTAGGAAACTATTTTGATCATACCTGCATTTAAAGGTCCTTCTACTACTAGACCACTATTTATTCTGGCTTTTAAAATTGTTAACTATAAAACATATTTCAGTTTCCAAATATGGAAAACCTAAGAATATTTCGCATATTTCGAGAGGGTGGTGTTTTTTTTTATAAATTTTAACATGCCTGCAAATATAAACCAACACTCAGTGGCAACTTGTTTAATGCTTTTGCAATTTCTAACAATTTCTATGGCGTTTTTCAGAAAACAATTCATTATTAGGTTTCCCTTTAGAATTTGAAAGCATTTTATCAGGAATAATTTACAAGTAACAATAATTTATATTGGCTGTGAAGAAAAAATAAACGTGAGTAATACAACTTCAATTCTATCCACTGGTACTTTTTTAATTTTATTAAAATCTTTTGGGAAATATTTAAAGAATTTTCTTTACAAGAAAAAGTAGAAACTTCATCATTTATTTTGAGTTGGAAAGGACCACTTTTTCTAATACACCTTTTTCTCTCTGCTTCCCGTAAGTAAAGTAAAGGTATTGTCAAGTTTTGGGGACAACCCCTATGATGCAAACAGCACAGCTTAGTTAGGTGGGAGGAAATCACAATTTTTGGCATGAAATTATTACTGTGCAACATCTCAGTGGTTTCGCAAGTATAACTTTTGTCAGTAGACAGTGGTACCCATAGATAGGTCGCCGCGCCCTATATAGTATTCGAAACCACGTCTCCCCTCAAAAAACAACTGATGGACACGGTGATGAATAATTTCATCGAAGACAATCAGTTATTATCGTCTCTTTATTTACACATCTCTCTTTTTCCATTTTTCGTTGATGTCCACCTTTAACCATCCGCCCATCTGTATTATTTTTAATTTTATTGATTGATTGATTTAATTTAATTTGTGTAGAGATATATTCGTTTTCCTTGTGACTTTATTGAGTAAACAAATCAATCCCAAACTTCAGTGGCACTCAATATTATATCTAAATCCATAAGCAAACTGCTTAAATATGCCTAGATACAATATATAAAATATAGATACATGTTTCTATGCAGGTATACGGTACATGTGGGTGGGCAATGCGAATATACAGTATTGCGTGAACGTTCAGTATATTCCAATTTTTAGGGAGGTATCTTTTTAACCCTAAATAAATGCAATAATTAAAATATCAATATCAGCAATAATAATTGTTATACAATAATTAAAACAATCGGAGCATATTAATCTGAATAATCAGTAAAGATATCCGTGTGTCATGTCAATTATTTAAAGCAAATACCCTGAAATATCACAGCTTTACTTTGTAGTGGTGGTATTTCCTGAAATGACATCCAACATACATATATTTAGTTGTACACTATTGACAGGACGTATTGCAGACGACACAATAAGTTCTATTATAATAATCTGTGCTAAATAATTTTATCGCTCTCCAGTCAAATTGTAGAAGGCATCAATCTTTTTAGTGTTATGCAAATATTATATATACAATAAATCAGCATCCAAGGGAAACAAATAATAAAAACTTATCCTTTCAGGAGGTGTTACAATCTACACCGGAATAAAGAATCTGCTAAGAAATGATTGTTCTCGTAAAAAATAGAAAACAACAAAAGCAGTGCAAAAAAACAAACTGAATGCAAACAATCTCACTAAATACCAAGCATCGTTCTGAGTGGATTCGTAAAGGTTGTAGTAGTAACCCAACTGCACAAGAGATTCAACCGTCTTTGTTTCGGAGCTTTCTTCTTCTGTTAGCAACTTATTTGCATAATTAAGGACATGACAGCAGCATCATTTATTTTCCTTAATTTCACTTTAAAAAGGCTGAAAGGGATATTGTTGTGCAGGAGGTAAAAAAATATAAAGGAGCAGGAAAAAGCAGTAAAATACAGGAGTAGTCGGAAATTTTTATCATCCCTAAAATACAAGGGGTGTGCTAGGTATGCGGGGTGACAGGGCTTATGTAATCCATCATGCAATTTAAGGCTTAAAATCTTGTAGATATGTTGTAGGTACACCCTCTTCACGTTAAGTACTTCCTTGGGGTGCCTGCTTACAATCAGGTTGGCGTGAACAAAGCTGAATAATACAAGTTGCCGGTGAGCTGGTACGCTCCGACAACACACAACACACATATTGAATCTGTTAAGAGATAGAGGCAGGAGAGCATATATACAAGGCGAAAAGCAGTCAGTCTGTCAGTCAAACCGTACCCGTGCTGAACCACATTCTTGACAGCATATCCTTTCGAAATTTTCGAGGCTGTCATTTGATACACACAACATTTCGCTCCTTTTAAAGACTTACAATCTAAGCTGTATAATGGGCTCCCATTGTCTAGGGTTAGATTTTGAGAAAATCATAACAGAAAATCTCTTTAAAATTTATGGATGTGTCGTCTAATGTATATTTTTGGGGTAGGTGGCAGTCGATTGGATGCTTGAGGCTTTAGAGAATATGGTGCTTCCTGACATCATGCTAAACTGAAAGATGTTATGAAAAGAGCGAATCTCTTGTGGTTTGCAATTGGTTCTGACGTAAATTTTAATGTAATGAGTGTAAAGAGGGTGGAATATTTCTTTAACCGAATTCACAAAGAAGTTATTGTTGTAGGCATCAACAAGAGTAGCTTAACTTTGTTAATACACCGTGCCATAATGAGAGTATCGAATGGGTGGGAGGTAATAAGTAATGTACATTATGTAAAGCGCCTTAACTAAGTTTCTTCTCTGTTTTTATGGATGATTGTAATTAAGTAAAAAGTTATCTAGTTTAATTAGTTTTGAGAATATCACATTTAATATTCGCCTGGGGTAAGGTTAATTTTTTTTGGTGATGTTCGTTTAGAAAAATGTGATTATAATAATAATGAATACTGGAAAAATGATAGGGGTAAGTGTCTGTCATTTCTATACATATTACTGAAATTATCTAAAAGTCCATATTTTTATATATCACTTTCCAACTCGTTAAATGGCAGCATCCGTAATTTTTTCGAAATGCATTTTATTACCATTTCTACAGCTTGCTTCACGTGCTGCAAATAGAAACAAAATTCGCTAATATCAATTATCGACAAAAATTATGGTTCAGAAATTAGTCAATTACATTATTTTGTTGATAATATTGTGATATTAATTAATATAAGATCTGAAGGTATTTAGTTCACATTTATGCCTTTTAAGCCCGGAGCTGATGAAATTTTATGTATGCCTATCGTCCATAATTATTTTTATCAATATTTCTCAAAGATTAGTAAAAGATCTTTCAGATTGAGCGCCGTTTTTCATTCGTGAATAAAACACAGATGGCGCACTGTAAGTATCTCGGGGGTCTTATGTCATTTGCTAAAATAGAGTTATATAGTAGACAACAAAACGTTCAAATTGTTGAATTATTTTTTGAAAATATTCGGTCTATAAAAAGTGTTTATCGAAAATTACATGAATTTTACGGTTTACATAATCGTCAATCTGAGAGGGCTAGTGTGTTCGGATTGTGGAAAATTTCAAAGAGACTAGTTCGGGGGAAGATAGAAGAAGAGAAACATATGTTCGTAGCGGTCGTTCACAAGAACATATTAACTTGGTTTGTGAAAGTGTTGCTGATGATTCTGAAATGTCCATTAGTCAACGTTCTCAATATATAGGACTATCTCAAAGCACAAAGTGGCGTATTTACACAAGGACTTGGCTTTGAAGGCACACAAGGACTTGGCTTTGAAGGCACATAAGGCTCAAATAACACAATTACTATATCCGTTGGATCATTTAAAACGTCGAAGATTTATCAATTTGATAAAAGAACAACAAGTCGGTTGTTTTTTTCAAAAAATCATCTTTTCAAACGAGGCACATTTTGAAATGGGTGGTGCAAATCCTCGTATTTTTCACGAAGCATCTTTGCATCCTCAAAAAGTTGCTTTTTGGTGTGCATTTTGGTCTGGTGGTGTAATTGGTCCATACTTTTTTGAAAATATTAAAGGTATTACTGTAATTGTGAATGCACTACGATATAGTAAGATAATAAATAATTTTTTTTCGCGTAAATTGGATAATATTAATCTAAAAGATATGAGGACATCTCTGGGGCTGCTAGAGGTGAACATTTGGCAGATATTATTTTTCGTATTTAAATATATTTTTATTTATTACACTGCAGTTTACAATAAAAAATTTTTTGATAATGGAAATAGTACGTTTTATTCACGAATGAAAAATAGCGCTCAATTTGAAGGAGCCTTTACTTAGTATATATAACTACTACAGTAGGTATTACTACATGAAAAATGCATGTTGCAGTTTACCTTTGGCTTGAAACTTTAAACCAACAGTGGGCATACTGTGGCTGCTTGCTCTTGTCGCGCAACCGGATCAAATATTCTAATTCCATTCTGTTAAGCCACATTAAACTGTCCGTAAATACTTTGAAATAACATTATTAGAATTAAAAGATGTTCCGAAATATTACAAATTGTTAAACAATTCAAAGTTCCAGTGGTCCATAGTGGAGATTTTCCTTGATTCATGAACTGGAGACGTCATCATCATTGTTTTGGAGTAAAGACCGTTATAATTTGTGTTTATGGGGAAGCTGTAGCTTTAAAGATTTATTGTGAGTCCAAATTATATTTCTCTGTTTAAATTTAGCAGATTTTTTACTAGACATCTTCCTGGAGATCTGCTTCTTGGAATTGTAGTCAGTCAACCACTAGCATCTGGATAAATCACCGTGTCCTGTGTAGGATTCGAACCCACGGTAACAGCGGAAAAAAAACTGTAGACGGGCGCCTCAGCCCGGTGTGGGTATATATTTTTTTCTAATTTGTATAGGTTTCTTGCACTGAAGTATTTTATTAGGAAAAATTCTTGTAATGAAACAGATACATTATATTATATCCATCTGTATACCAGAACATGTTTCCCAATTTCCACAGCAGATTTAGACTTTGAATCAAAGATAAATTTCATGCTGATAATGTCCTTAATCACTTGATAGGTTTGGAAAGGATACCATGGTTGGTTTTCAGTCCACATGTAATGGGTATTCATGAGTTTTACTTTGATATTGTTTGTGTTTGAAGCCCTTTTTTGCAACACTTTTCCATTATATTCAGAGTATTTAGCTTCGATTTTATTTTCTCGAGATTTATTATGATAGTGTCAATCAATCTCTGGACATCCGCTTATTTTTCATAATATTGAAAACAGCGATTGAATACGCGATTGCAGGACGAAATATACAATTTTCAAGAGTTTTGTCTGTCTGCGGTGAAAATATCTGGTCCGTTTTAAACTAAATTTAAGTAATGGTCTCAGGAAGTAACTTGCACTTTGTTTTACTTCATTTCTCAGCCCCAGCCATTGGTCCCAGAAAGGTGAAATTTTGAAGATAGGTTCCTTTTATAATGCAGACACACACATTAAGAAAGGGGTTTATAAAAATTGTTGAAATAAATATATTTTTACAAATTAAATCATTCGGTTCAGACTATCAATATGTGAGACATGAGTTTTGAGGGATATAAATCTTACGGAACGCGGATACCCACATAAATTCGCGCACTTAAAAGTTAAAAAAAGCTAAACAAACGCCAACATTTTATAGAAAGGTGATTAAACATTCATTTCAAATTGTCTAGTATTCTCTGTGGTACGGCAATAGAACCATACATAAACCATGTTTAGTGCAAACTATACGACCTTCATCCGAAGAGACGACCAAAAAACTTTCAAATGCCGTTTCCTCGCAATTCTGTCCCCACATCTCCCAATATAATTTTTGATTTGTTTCGTGGCTTGTGAATTTAAATTAAATATTAGACGGGAATGAGAGGAAAATCGATTGAGATGAATGGCAACTAGTATCTCCTGTACGAATAAGAGTGCGAGATACTTTATAAAGGGTGTCCCAAATAACAGCGTACAGTTTAAATTTCAAATAAAGTACAGGTTTTTTATTTAATACCAAAATTTGGTTTAATCATTAAAAAGACATGTGGGAATTATATATTGAACAACACATGCTCTTCTCGGCGTTATTTTGACGAAATTTTCAATCATGGTTTGGCATAATTGTGGCTGGATATCAGCGATACAGCGTCTACTACACTTCTTCAAGACTTGGGTGTCGTGGTCTTGCTGACATAAACTTGTAACTTCAAAAAACCGCAGAGAAACAAGTCCAAAGGCCTTAAGTCACACGATCTAGGCGGCCAATTCTGGTCGCCGAAATGGGAGATTGCACGACCAGGGAATGTCTCGTGTAATAATCTCATTGTTTCACGTGATGTGTGGCAAGGGCATCGTCCTCTGGAAACCACATGTCTTCGAGATCTATACCATCCATTTTAGACACAATAAACTGGGTTTTCATACCCTGATACCACTCACCATTGCTTTTTTACAAAGCCATCAACATGAAAATGGGCCTAATCGCTGAAGATAATTTTGTTGGAGAACTCACTCTTCATTTCGTGTTATCCAATTACTCAATTGACGAACTCTCTTCGCTGTGCGTGGTCTGTAGGCTTGAGTTGTTGAGTCAGTTGGATTTTGTAGGCATCAAGATTCAAGACGCAAACCTTTCGAGAGATTACGCTACTGCTACGACCTGGAAAAACACGTGTCGATGGTTTGACATTAATAATCGACCCAGTCTACCATCGAACTGTCATAATGGTTTGAATGTCAAAGCATAGCAGCAGAAATGGCGCCAAATTTAATTTTCCAGTTCATGTTGGGACACCCTTTATATAATGTCATCCCCGTAAGTGCTAATTCAACTCTTCCACATATGTTTTCATTATGCACATAATTTCCCTCTATTTTAAATTTACTTGTGTTTATTATTTCTGTGAAAATGTTCATTAATTCATAAAATATAACAATAACAATACCAAGCCTATTTTAATACTTTTCTTTTTATTGGAGAAATAATTACGAAGATACTTCATTTTTACTTTTGTGTCTGAATATTTACCTATACATATACAAAATAATAAACATTTTTAAATAATGCTTATATCCATAATGTGTTGCTTATTTCTGCAAAATAATACTAAAGCATAAATTACCAATTTTTCCTTAAGCTGAAATAAATCTTTAATATAAAATAAAAGTGCGTTTCTCTTCCTTTATACGTTTAATACATCTCTGCTGGTGTCATTACCTTTTTACAGCTCTCTTAAGATTTTTCATTTCAAGAATTTTCTGCAGCATTAAATCAATTATGCAGGAGAACTTTTATGGTGTTATTTATTGCGTGCGTTTTATATCGGTTGTGTCCCCTAAGGGTGGATATCTGTGTTGTAGGCAATAAAGTACCAAAAAAAAAAATCTAATTTTTCCTTCTCATTCCACCTTACAATGGCTTTTCCAAAAATGTCCGAATACAAGGAAAGATGGGCCATGTTCCGCGTCTCTCTGGGAAAATTTATTATCAAATTTGCCATTCAACTGTAGACAATTGAGTTTACCGAGAGTTATGTTGGGAGCACAAGAAAATTTTTATCGCTTCGAAATGACATCTATAATTTTTAAAAGAAGAATCTGCTTTTGGTTTAGTAATGTAGACCATTTAGAATGTTTAGATTTTGCTATAATTTTTATTTCGAATACAATTAAGAGTTCATCTTGTTGTAAAAGTTAGGAAAAAATTACTATAGTGCGTTAGCAATCTTTATAGTTTCCACCGCAAGATATATTTTATCCGAAACAATATATACGTATCTTTCTTGTTTTTTGTAGTTCTGAAGGTTTTATAAGCTTTTCTATTTTTACACAAAGATAATAATGAAATAAACAAGTCGATGAACATTAACAGATAATAAACACAGCACGTTAGACAAGTTTGTACTGAAATTTTCAAAATAATTTTACTTCTAAAATAAGTTGCAGAAATGTAGTGCTTTTAGTGCTTTTCTTTCTGGGTATTCAAATAAGCTCTTGTCCCATACTGGTATAAAAAAATCGACCGAAACACAAATCTTACAGGGTAGCATAAAAGTTTTTCTTTCGTAACTAGTTGGATAGATGAAACTCCAACGATAATATCTGTAACACGTGCCTAGACTTCAAAGATTTGATGGAAAACAACAAAATTTTTATAGTACGACACTAAATCTTTCGGAAACCTTCAATTCAATGACAGATAATAATGGACCACAATTGTTTTTACAAAAATTGTAAATTAACGTGAATTCTGAATTTGAGTTCCCACTCAGTCAGCGGTTTACTCATTAAAATTCATCAATACTGATTAAGTATCAGAGATAAGTCTTAACTGCCATCCTTCTTCTTTAACCCGGGTTGCAGGGCACATATCGGGCACCACTCTCCTTATTCATTTTATTAGTGTCGCTTACTCGTTTAAGTCGTTTGCCGACTCCCGTGTAAAAGCTACTGATAATAATCGAGTACTCATGATTGGATCATTCACCTTGGATTCTCACCTGGAGCAGGACGAATCGCATTGTGTTGAATGCATCCAAAGCTCATAATTCTTCGATTTCTCTCAAAAGATCTATCAAAAAACTAGCATCATTTAAACTGCAACCACAAAATAAAATACAAAAAAAAAATATTTTTCATCGCCCTGAACTATATAAAATCGTTGTCGTGTAAAATATCTAGTCAACCCTACTTTCCTATCCTTGCGTTGATTATCTGCTCATTGCCACAGGTAAGAATACGCTGGTTAATTAAGCTGTTAATCAAATTACTAGGCATCTGCTTATGTAAACTATTTTAAACAGATGAAGTTCAAAAGCATTTTGCACACCATCTCCCAATCTTACAGATTATCATATTATTTCAGATATTTCTGACAGTTTGTGCGTTTTGATTGATGGTACAAATTTCTACACCATTTTTTATTATAATGACTTTTTGCTTCAATATTTCGGAAAGTAAAATTTACTCTGTGTCAGGTGTTAAGAGAAATTTTCTTTCTTATTCAAATATCTTTCCATTAATTTATTGTGCGCTTATTTAAGGGATCTGATAAACATTGTTACAGATTAAGTTTTTTTTTCTCAACACCTTTCAGTAATGCTTTTAGCGTTCGCCCATTAGCTTGGGTAATCTTGATTAACGAATGTATGAGAGAGGCTAAAAGATTCTATGCAGCATTTTTTCTGTTATTTATGGAAAAGATATAGAAAAAAATAGGAATCAATCCCAAAGAAGGAGGTACGTACTCCGTTTAATAATTTTACTATGAGCACGGTGTTTCCTAAAACTCCTAAGTAATTTCCAATAAAAACTAATCGACCGGCTTTATTAAATGTGTCAACTTAGAATTTAATTTTCTGCGAAAAATGTGCCGTGTATATTGTATATAAATTGTTTATATCTAACAAGACAGCTTGACGGTAAATCGCCAGGCTTAAATGTTTCTTAACAGTATTGACTAAAATACTCCTTCAATATTTTGCTATAGTATCATGGGGAGAGTTTTGAGCTGCACTATTAAAACATATTAAAAATTAATCAACTTCTAATTATATGAAGTGAGGGTGGAATTAACAACATTCATTATATCGAACAAACAGGAAAATTAAAAACTCAGCTTGGGAACTACACAAAGCTAGGTTTAAGAGTTGACTACGTTCATTCGGGAACCCCTATAGACGAATTTCCTGTAATTAGCCCGCAATCTGCCGTCTTTTTTGAAAATCAATACTTTTGATTTCTTAAGTTAACTATCAATGCCTACAGGTCACAGTAATTTTCTAAATCTTTGATCATAGCTATCATAGCTTGAAGTTTCTCTGCACTATCAGCGAAAAGAACCAAATCATCCGTGTACAACAGCACACATATATTGAGATAACTGATGTGAATTACACCTCCTAACCTCTCGTGCAGCCTTGTTTGATGCCCGAGTAGATTTTAAAGGGCTCTGACATAGCTTTCCCTGTCCAAACCAAAACCTCTCTATCTGTACAAAGACTTTCTATTATTCTAAGAATTTTTGAAGACACTTCCAGAGTAGTTAATTTATATCTACAAAAAAAAGCAGAATACCTTTTTCTTCCCGTCTGTATGAAGGAGCTGAACAATATTGCGCATATTAAAAATATTGTCAATAACAGAGTAGCCCTTTCTAAATCCTGCCTGATATTCGTTTAAAATATTAAAGCTTTTCTGCCAGTTAGTAAGCCGATTTAATAGAATGCGTATGAAGGCTATACCTCTATAGTTTTCAACGGCATTAGCATCACCCTTTTTATAAATTGAGAAGATTATTGATGACCTTAATTCTCTTAATCCCTAAGTACGTGAAAAATCCACTTCTTTAGAGATCGTTGTCAATAGTTTCGCAATATACCTTAAATTTTTCTTTTATTGACGGATCACTACCAGAAAAGGGACCCGGGAATATTTTTATATTCACGCCTGGATCTATGATTGACGGCAGGACAGTTGCAGGGATATTCTCTGAGGACGTAAACTTGTCCTGCTATGTTAGCCTGGGAAGATTCACCTCGGTTTACGAGGAAGAAATACTTGCTCTGGTTCGTGCGTTGGATAACTTCAAATAGGGTCAGGTGCGATGAGGAAGAATTTTCATTGCACTGAACGATCAAGCGGTGGTCATAGACATGTATTGGACGGTGGTGAACTCTTCTCTAAGGATGGAAGCTCAATGAGTGTGCCTTAAATAATGAGGTAACACTTTACTGGGTTAAAGGACACACAGAAATTCAAGGGAGGGAAAAAGCTGACGCCGTAGCAAAGCAAGGGTCGGCTATGGAGTTCCAAGGACCGAAACCGTTTTCAGCCATTAGGACATGGCATGGTAAAGGATCTAATCGAGAAGTTGGTCATAAAAAACACCAAAATCGGTGGGGAAATATGACAACTTGCCGACTGGCTAGGAAGGTGATTAGGTTGTCGTGCGGAACGACCAAAAGAAAAGTTCTAAGCATGGAGCGAGGAACACTCCGATGGTTAGTTTCTTTGTCTACTGGGCACGGCAGCTTCGGATATATACGTGCAGACAGTGTCGGAAGGATATTGAGCCAGCGGAGCACGTGTGTGATCTAAAAATGTGCCAAGATAACCTATAACGTGGCTTCAAGAATGCAATTCTTGTCAGTAAATGAAAATTTTTAATTATTGCAATAATTTTATAACAATAAAAAATTAAATAAATTATTAAAAGTGTAGTGAGGCAATTAAGGTGTAAATTTTAGCAAGTGAATCGTATAATTTTAAAAGCAGATACGGCATCTACTTCAGTATTGGTACGAATTGCAGTTCGTATAGCTAAAGGGAAAAGTTCACACATCTACTTCACCTTGACTATTTAAGATTGTACTACGTATCTTATTAAGAATTATTGTGTTCTGTCAGTACTTTTCTCATTCATCATATCCTGCTATGCAATACGATGCAAAATTACCTAATAGCAAAGAGCAATTTCATCCACAAGTATCTTCAAGAATTGCCAATTTTCATTGTCCTCTATCTTGTCTTTTGTACTTACATACGTCGAAATAATCGTTTCCAAGTATAACAGAGAAACTTTTCAGTTCCAAGTGGATAGTTAGCTTCCCTCTAATTTTCAGGAAAGAAGAAAAGCTTCTCTCGTTCGCATATTTAATAAGGCCAGACCAGGCCATCCCTTCGGCTCGTTGCTGGTTAGCCAGCTTTCTTTAAAGAAAGGAGGAAAATAACTGAATACATTACTCCCTTTTGTTTAAATTAGGTCAATTGAACTCCTTTGTGTTTGCTTACTATTTGTGCTGAGTATTAAAATTTCCATTTTATTTTGTCCTTTATTCTCCACGTACAGCGCTGTAGCTGTTCGGAAGAGTTGCTTTTATCGCGTTCACCTCTTTCTATTGGGCGTTAATTTGAACTTTTAAGCAGTTTTGAATAGTTTTCAATTCAGTCAAAAGATTTTCAAATTTATGTTTTTTCAACTGGAGAATTTTCTTTATGACTTGGCGTAAAAATTGTTGTTTTGATTGTATAAACAGTATAGTTAATAATAAGCTTATAGAGTTGTGTTCTTTTGGGTGAAATTCGTTTTTCTATAAGGAAAATTGTGAGAAACAGAGTTACCAGTGGTTGTGGACCTTTTATTGCGAATTTGCTTCTTTCTTTTTTTCTCTGCTCACAGTAAAGAAAGCGTTAGAAGACCTTGGACGTACCAACAGTTTGTGCAATTTCTTATCCACTTTAATTTGTAGGTAAACATTAGTCAAGAAACAGATAAGTGACTAAGATCCCTAAGTAGCTTGACCTTTGATTCCTCAATCCAATCAGAGAGATATTTGTAGCGCCCTTGATCTTTGATTCCCCAATATAATTAGAGATATATGTAGGATCTTTATAGCGCCATATATATATATATTTATATATATACTATAATATTTTTTTATACGTTCACTGATTTAATTAGATCGATTTTCGGAACTTCTTAGCTTTCTCCAGAAGGTGGTAAATATCCGATTGCAATATCAATATTTTGTAATGAACTATTGTTACTGATGCTGATACTGGTATCGATTCTTAAAATTATTCAAGTTTGAGTTCAAGAAACTACCCAGTCAGCCATTACTTATGTATTTCATTACTTCATGCCTGATTTTAATACAAAACAAGAATCCCTTTAAATTTAATAAATGTATACTGCTTATATGCTGTATTCTCTGATAATACTGTAGGCAATGTTTCCATTTAAAAATAATTAATTTAGTTTAGGTTATTTATTTATTTAAATGGAAAGTTATTGTTTAAGTTATAGTGAAAAATAGGGAAAAAGAACTGTAAGTACACAAAATTTTGGTTTTACGAGTGTTAGGTACTCTGGGCTTCGCTAATGCAGAACTGAATAAAAACCGAAAGACTCTGTGTACGTACATTAAAACCAAAAATTTACTGCAACTACTTTAATTGTAGGGCAGAGATATTTTTTAGACTTTCAGAAGATTGTGTCGAAATGCTTAATAGGGACGTAGATAGGATATTTGTACGGTCTTCAACTAATGAACTTTTATTGAACCCGAGACAAATCACAGTGTATACCTTTCTATCGGACTGAACCTACACTACTCGATTTACCATCAATAGTGCTTAATAATAGAATTCTACCTTACTTGAATAGCGTGAGAAGTCTTGGCGTAAAAATTAACTCACGCATCAAATGTTGTTTCCAGATCTCGGAAACTATTGAGAAAATTTACACTGGTCTTCGTCGTCTTTGGTTATCAGTTTCAGTTTTTCCAATGTGGATCTCAATGACTGCATAAAATTCATATATGGGCTACGTAGGTATGACCATATATCTGTCTATATCATTAATTTTCCCGTCTAAGCTACAGCTAGCACGCAGTCCATCATACTTGTTTCATTTTGTTCGCTTTTTAAATTCCCCTAGACACCGTAAAATTTTGATCCTTCACTGTACATACTCCACATAGCAGTGCTCTTTCTTCGTCCAGGTCCCTCGCCTTTGGAATTCCTTGCCCGTTTCAGCTCATTTTGCTGCCTCCGTCGGTGTCTTCAGGAGGTTTTTAGATAGTCGTGAGTAATCAGTTGCTCACACGGTGGTCATCAGTATCATACCTTGGTGAATATATAACATGCTGATCTCATTTTTCTATTTTATTTTGATATAATCGCTACTTAGCATTTTTTATACTTATTTCTAAATTTCTAAATTTATTTCTAAATTTCTGCTTTCTTCCTATTACTAGTAACGGCCTATGAAAGTTCTTGCATATGTATGACACATCTGCGTTAATTGTAATGAACAAAACAATGCCGCTGGTAATGTATATAGTAATTACAAAATCATGCATTCCACATAAATGTAGAAACTTTCACTATTGGACATTATGTTTTTATCTCTGTGGACAAAACCCTTCATAGAGTTTGCAGTCTATTGAACCGCATTATGTATACCTTTTTACACATGCTTTATATGAACTGTCACTTTGCTTATTGTTTATTTTTTAATTATAAATTATTTAATCTTAATGTATACAAAGGAAGGATATATAAAGTAAAATGTTTGTATATTTTTTAAAAGTGTTTAGCTTTATTATAATTAAAAACTTTATTAATATTATTGTGAAATATTTTACTTTTGAGAGATAGCTATATTTTGATACATATTTGGGATCAGTATTCAATATAAATATGTCAATAACGCCCTGCCTATTTACAATAATACGTCAGTGTTTCATACACATGCATTTTAGAAAAACTTAATTGACATTCTTTCCATATGAATGATTTTATTGACTGGAAGTTATTCGTTGTCTAAAGAAAATGTTTCCTCCTGTAAAGGTTCTTTTTCTGGAAATTGTAAGTTTTAAATGAATCCCTAATTTCATTTTTCATTTCACGAAATTTAACAAGTACAAAATCTTAAAAGCACTTGATATTTACATATTTCAACATTAATTGTTCAAAGATGTAGAGAAAAACAATAAATTTTATTTTAAAACACAAATCGACAACAGAAAAAGAAAATTATTTACTACTTTGTCAAAGGTCATATCGAAAAAAAATACTATGAATGTCACGGTTTGAACCCATTTCAATCCTTTATAGTGTGTGAGTTAAGCGATTTTTGTCATTTTTCTTCGAAACTTTTACCACAATGTTCTTGTACTACATACCCACCTATATACATACATAATATATCAAAAGTTCAGAAGGCTATGGAATGTTGTACATGCCTAGCTGATAAGATGAATCTTGCCCGGCCCGTATCCATTTCTCTTCCATATATACATAACCATATTCACCCTACAAAGCTAAGGAAATAGATGTTGTCGCTTTTGTAAAAGTAGCAAAGCCTTTTTGGCAAATAAATATTTCCCTCCAAATCTGTACACAACACCACAAAGTCTTTTTTTTTCGAAGACAAAAATATAGTACACAGTACAGCTGTAGAGACAACGCAAAACGTGGAAGATAAAACGCTAGTAAAATTATTTACCATGTTCGCTGTCTGGAGTTCCCTTTTCACGAAGAAGTTTCTTTTGTTTTTGTTTCTTTGTGATTTATTAATTTTGAATTTTTCCTTGGAAAGTGTTCTTAAAGCCTCCTCGGAAAGAAGATAATATTTGACTGAAAGAATTTTATTGTATATATATATATATATATATATATATATAAATATGCGAAGTTATCATTGTATTGGTTTTTAAGTAAACATGCGGTTAAATAGAAATCCTGTAAAACAGATGTTTATGCTTCGGGGCTCGTATTCGTATTCAACATAGAAAATCGACAAATTGTGTCCTTTCAAGTGGAGCAAAAGAATAATCGATTTTCAATGACTAGAGAATTTCCTACTTGACGTCGTCATGTAATTTATGTTACAAAATTACTCAAAATTCAAGAAAATCTGTTACAAATGTATAAATAATAAGATATTCTACTTCTCTCTACTCATGCTCCTCTTATTACCACTTAAAAGCTACTATAGAACACAATCGAATCTTGATGCCAAGAATAAAGAGGGATAAAATCCTCGTAATACTTTTGTGTTAGGCAATTTCACGCTAGAAATGAGCAGTGACTGCGTTTTCTTTTGTCGCCATCCAGCCGCTACTGCCTCAACTACAACTGGACCACACAGCGGCTAAGGCTGAGAGGTTTTCTTCATCTTGAAGATTCTGCAGTATTTCAAGGGATCCCTGGTAAGTTCTATTGTGTCTGTCACCCTTCTCCTAGTGTAGTATACACAGATATTTTAGTTAGAGAAGGGTGCAGCTACAGATGATACAACAAGAGCTACTTAAGTGCCTGATTGTGTTTGATAAATGGATAAATCGAGTTAGTCAAGGGGTTATTGTAACTTGAAAATCTTTTAATCTAGGGGTGGATGACAACTAGGTGCGAAAATGAGTTAGTGATTTCTGTTTTGATAAACGACTTGTTATAATTCTATTTGAAATTGTGCATTTCCTTATTCCTTGAATAGTAACTTTATGCAAATACTTTTTTCTCCACAACAGTGTCAAGTGCTGAAATAATTCAAATATATAAATGTAAGAAAATGGCTTTAGAATGATAAATTTGTGGTCTACCCCTTCCATGGCTGAGTGGCATTTTTATTTTGTTCAATGTCTTACATAAAGTACTGCACATTTAAAGGAGACAACTAAATATATCAGAAAACGCAGGTGCTAATTTTGTCCAGCACAAGTAGAGAAAATCTGATAAAATTGCACACTGAAATATTTATTCTAATTCACTTAAAGTAATTGTTAAATACTCTTAGGCCGGCCACATACCACGAAATTTTGCTCCAGATTTAGCCGATCGTTCTTGTCAAATTTGTCTGTTAAGTCTGGAACGAAGGATTTCTAGCTAATCTTGGAACGATCGGGTAAATCGTAGTGTGTGGCAGGCCTTAAAGGAAAACTAAAAATAAATAAATGCTGCTTAATAATTTCGCAGATTCTTTAAACATATTTTGGAAGATAAAGCCTTATTTCGATGGTTGCCTCCTCGACACACATATCCCCCCCCCCCCTCCATTTTTAGTGTAAATTTTGTGATTTTGTGATTTCCTTTCCTGTAGGCGTGAGTTCGAATCCAGCAGAGGACACAATGATTTATCTGGCTACCAGTGGTTAAGGCAATTCTACTGGCAAGAATTGTACTTACGAAGTCACTGGGATATGTTGCACAGTAATAATTTCATACCAAAAATTATGGTTCACTTGCGCAACATTTGTCAGGTTAATTTCCCAATCTTCCTCTTCTCTAATTTCCCTCCGTCTAAGCTGTGCTATGTACATTATGGGGTTGGCCCTGAGCTTAGGCGCAATACCTTAAAAAAACCTTTCCAAGATGTTTTGAAAGTGCCACACTATCCACTATAAAGGTCAAGGAGATACAAAATATCTGTTTAAAGAGAAGAAGCAGTAAAACAAAAGTGTAAATCCCCAAAATATAATTGGCAATGAACTAGACGAAATGAAGATAGTTGGTATTGCCATGGTCCTGTTGAAAAGAGTATTGCCGATACGCGACAATGTGTATACAATGTGCCAAATGATACTACGAATGAAAGAGATTCCGATATATTCGTATGCCCTGATAGATACAAACACACTACTAATTTATGCCAAATACAAAACAAAAATCTATCTAAAGACATTTGTAGTAAGGCCCATTGTACTCTTTTTTTTTTAAATAATTTCGAAATATTTATGAAAAGGAATTTTATCAATTTTTGTACTTTGTCACATTACAATAAAATTAATATCAATGATATCTTTCTGTTTATGTTATTAAATTAACAAAATGTATCATTTTTAATTAAGGTAGGCCATATTTGCCACGGGTACTATAAGTCACAGAATAAATGACAACCCAAGGGATTTAATTGTGGGCAGCTCAATTCACATTTTATATTTAGTAAAATTACTACAAAAATGTTTTTAAAATTATAAAATACAAGTTTGGCAATAGGAAATTTAATGATGTAGTCTATCTTCCTATTACGCGATTAATTCCTACCGCGTTATATGGAAACTTCATTAAGTGAGATCCAGATCGAAAACAGAATAACTTTTCACCTCCAGGACGAGGGAAGACTTCTTCAGTACCAAAAAGAACGACAAAGGTCTGTCCGGAAAACGACAATTCTCCAGATCAAAAATTCGAAAATATAATAATTTTTTACCTCTACGACGGGGAAAGCCCGTTTCAGGACGAAAAAGGTGTTATTCGGAAAAGATAATTTTCTAAGGCAGGACTCCTGGCTCCTGAGACAGGAGTTCGAAAATAGAGCAAAGAAGGAGTTCGAAAATAGAGGAAGATCCTTTTCAGGACCAAAAAGGACGAAAAAGATGCGTAGCACATACAAACCGCGTTATAAGAGCACTCCCTATTATGAGAATATGTACCGCGTTATGGAAAATTAGTTTTAACCTTAAAAATGTTGTAAGAATTTTTTTTAAGGAATTGCCTAAGCTCAGAGGACAACCCTACGAACTACACGAGACAGCTTAGGTTGAGAGAATTTAGGGAAGAGGAGATTGGGAAATTTTAACCTGACAAATGTTGTGCAGAATTTGCACCCATGGCGGGCGTGCCGAAACTACAACATAGTACCCAAGTAAATCCCTATATCCCTTACCTGATTCGACATTATGCCTACAAAGAATCAGATTTACATTTCTTTTCTACCAACTCGGTTATCGACGTGAATCAATCGATTTAGTGATTTTTTCAAATCTTGCGATTTCGGTCAAAAGTTTGAAGCAAAGGTACGCATATATGTATCCAGTTGGAGGATTTATTGCTAAGAATTAAAACACATATATATATATACCAGCTTTAATCTCCCTTAAATGGAAATGTGTTTTTATATATGTATTTTCAATTTTACCACCAAAAGAAGGAATTAATTTTTTCGCTTATTTTCCCTCGTTATAATATTCTATTCATCCACACAAAATATAAAAGCACTTCCCCTAATCCCACCAACGTTTAGTCATCCATAAAAATCTGGTGTGGCACTCACTACAGTAACAGCTACCAACAAAACAAGAGTCCCTTGATTGACGCCTGTATATAAATCAGCATCCGCTCGAAACCTCGTACATCCTTAATTAAAGCTTTTCTTCAGAAACGTTAAAGTGCATATCAAACACAATCAGGATATAATTTTAAGAGGAAATTGTTAATTAATTTCATTAAAATTCTGAATTGAAGAACACTTAGTCAAGCACCAACACACTTTCGTCGCGTAAAATTCATTCATTCTCACCCCTCAGTCCTGTCATTACCAACGTCGTTCGCCCTTAAACAAGAAGTCGACGTTCTTCTCACTAGGCGACAAATTTCTACAGGGAAAGGAATTCTTGATGATGAAGAAGAAAGATGCTGAAGGACTACTGGAAAAATCGCCTTTGACATTTTACTTTTTGTCTTTTTTATGCTTTTCTTGTTTAAGTCATATTTACTCGGCTTTTTCTATCAAAATTTGATTAAAATGAAAAACATTTTCTGATAGGTCCTGAAATTAAGAAAATACATTTTAAAAAATTTGTTAAAGGTAGGAATTCGACTAGTTAGAGGTATGTCGTGTATGTATGTGTTCGTACCATCATGAAAAAAAAATTAAAAATATTTTTTAATCTTATCATTGATTGAAAATAGTCCTCTGCCTTGTATTCAAGTAACGAAGAGGAAAAAAAACATTTTCTTCCCTATGAAAAACTTAAAAATGCCTTCCATTTTAAAGTAATAATATTTTTGAATATTAATTCGTTAATACTAGTAAAATTTAACTCCGTGTTGATTTCTTAGTACTCATTAAAATAAGTTCATAATAGGAGCGGAAATTTACATAAGATATTCTCAATGAAAATTGCATACACATGTGTGCCCGCTGGGTTCAGATTGCAACTAATTTGAGGGAATATATATTGAGAAAAATCTTAAATTTCAAGCTTTATAAATTTACTCATTAGAGGGATTTAATGCATTTAAGATAATAGAGCTAAGTGAATGCCTGATTTGTAATTAACGTGGAATGTCCTCAAAAAAAAAAAGCATTGCATTATTTTTGTCTATCCAAATATTAATTTACGGTCTTTATGAATATTTAAAGCTCAATGTTATACACCCGTATAAATAAAAATTGGTCATCAATGAACACATGTATGCACAAAGTGAAAATTTACCAGCTGCTTTTAATATGTACTTTATGTGCGTTTTATATTAACGCCTTGCTTTTAATGAAAGTTGAAACTCAGTATGCAATTATGTTTGATAAACAAGCATAACTTGTTGCTGCAATTATTTAATACTTTAATTTGCATATTATTAAAACTAATTACTATTCAGTGGTTTTCACTTATCGAATTAAATTTATTGGAAAAGTTTTATATTACCCATACCGAACGAACTTTATTAACAAAAACTGACCGTTTGAGTTCATGAGAAAAAATTGACTGAACTTTAAATGAGTGTTTTATTATATGTGCTTGATAACCAATTTACTGAAATACATTAACGATTATGTTGATACTATAATTTTATTGAAAACTCGAAATATATAGCTGATATAGTAGTATTCGCAATTTGATTCTGTTCTGCTCTATACGAACACACACTTTATGTTGAATTTATAAGAACTAGGAGACCGCTGTGCAATTGCACAAATTGAAGGTATCTGAGTGACATAACGTTTTTATATGTTCCCTCAATTTGCACCTTAAATTTCAAAGTCCGTTTTTGTTTTCAGAGGTGTCCCCTGTAGGCCTAATTCTCCCATGCAAGGAAGCAATGAAAAGACACTTGCAAAATATTTTACCATGCAGAATAATGGAATGAAAAAAGTTCTAATAAATCCATGCATTGCATACTTATCGGTGGCAAACACCGAACTTAACACCAAAGTTACCCTGGAACGCAACCCCAAAGTAATGAACACAACCCCGAACTGATGCGGATCAGTGTTGCCATTATAAAATTTCAAGAAAAGCTCGATGAAACTCCATATAACAAAAGTGACTGAAATACGGAACCGGGAGCTTTCTTTGTATAATTAATATATAGATGAAAGATAAAACACACCGGTTACAGTTCTACACGATTTATTTCACTCGAACTAGTAAGTGGCTTACAAAAGAAAATCCCAACACTAGAGACACTATTTCTTATGGTAAACTCACAATATTATATTTCAATTTTAAATTTTAATTCATTTATGTTAGTTACGGAATTAGGTAAGCAAAGGGTCTCTATTCTAAGCGGTACTCAGAATATGGTGTTAGGGAATCCTACAAAGTTAGGTAAGGAAAATCTCAATTCTGATCCATACTCAGGACAGGAAAGAGTGTGAAAGGAGACTTTATTCAAGTCAATACCCAGAATAAATGTTAGAAAAAAGCTCTATTCTCAGATGCTCAGAATAGAAGGTGAAAGGAAATTTTATTCTAGTCGATATTATAGGAAAAATTTTTATTCTGATCGCTATTCTGAATACAATGAAATCCGTGTAAGTGCTTCACGAATAAGTGATCAATTCAAAATTTTCACTTAAGGAGGAACATTACCGATTTTTGGTTTTTTGCATTTTCTTAAAGTACATACTTTCAAGAATATGTCCACAAATTTGTATGTTAACACGTTAAATGCCACATCGGTCCCTGGGGACCGCCATTTAAAAGCTCTCTCCGAATAAATGCATTTTACCAAGTAATTCTCTCATGAAAGCTTTTATGCTTGCTGGGCAGTCAACGTGTTAAAATTCCTATAAATGCCCTTTTAGTGGATGCATGTAGTGCGGCTGTTCCCGGTTGATCGCACCTTCTGGTGGGTACCTGCTTTGTTCGGAGTAATTCCCCTCGCCTCTCTTTTTGTTGACTCATATACAACATAAAGCCTGCTATCATCTTCTAACGTTAAAACTTTAATGTTCATAATAATAAAAAAGTATATTCGGCATTTAGTTCTCTCCGGTATTTTAAAAACAAAACACGTACTTAAACTTTCAATCGCGTTTTCCTCAAAACGACTTTTTCCGAACTTGTATTAACGAAAACTCGAACACTAATAATCCGATCGTAAAAGTTTTTTATCCAAAATTTTCGTAATCATAGTGGCTAACGTTAAGCGTAGCCTTTTTTTATTTTGAAAACTACTAGGAGTATTTTTTATGGCCTCTTGAATGAAGAAAAATTGTTGAAAAATTGAAGTTTTTCTTTAACATGCCGCCATTTTGTGAAAAAGTAATTTTAAAAAAACGGCTACGCTTAACGTTAACTATATTTATGTAGATTAAGAAAATATATCATTTTATTTTTTTAATTGAACCATACCAGAGGTATCGACACAACCGTTGGGTGAGGAATTTTTTACGGATCGGCACTTCCCTATACATATCTGTCTTAATTTTAATTATTTTTTTAGTCAAAATTTTTACAAATATACTTCAAAATATGCTCGATAACATATCTTTTCTCCAGTTCCTTAATAGTTCACTAAGTTATAAAAAAAAAAAACAATCTAAAAAGGACCCTTTTCGAGACCGTCACAGTGGTGTTTCCCCTTAAATACCTTCCTGATATGCACCTAATTCGCTTAACTCCCTCAGCTTTACAGTGTATTTTCCTTAAAATTTCATAGAAATTCACTCGTTTAAATGCATTTCATATGGGCTCAAACTCTTAATGAAGTATGCACCTTATCGTACATAAAGCTCGATGTTTCTTCTTTGCAAATTTTTTTCTCTCCCGAACGCTGTCACTGTTAACTGCCGATTTTCCCGCGTTGTCAGTTTTTAAATGTATATTTACTTCAAATTGTCATCCTTCCTAGTGAAAATGCCAAAAAAAGTGAGAAATTTAACAACACTTTCAATAAAACAAAAATTGGAAGTTTTATATTGTGCCAGTAATAACAAAAAAGGATCTGGCTGCATTTAATAATCAAACAGAATAAAAAGATATGAAGAAACAATTAAGAAAATAACATTTAAAAACAAAAATATAAAACAAAAACGTTTGCGGAATAGTGCATGCCTGGAAGTAGAAAAACCTCTGATGACTTGGTTTAATCAAGCTGGCTCTGAAAACGCTATTATAAATGGGCCAATGATACTCGAGAAATCAAAACAATTCGCAGTCCAATTAAAATCAGATTTTGAGCCTAACAATGTTTGGATGGCTTTGGCGCTGGGAAAAAAGAGAAAATATTAAATTCAAAAAAAATTCATGTTCAACGTTTTTGATACTGATGAATGTAGGTTATTTTACAAGGCACTGCCCAATGGAACATTTTCGCGTACTGGATACGGATGACATTATTATTCACTTGTAACGGTGATGGAATCTACAAAAAGATGTTTGCCATAGGAAAAAAAAACAAAAAAAAACCCTCGCTGTTTCACAGAAAAAATATTCCATTCGCACAGCAAAGCTTGGATGACATAAGAATTGTGGAATTTCATATTGAAGGAGTTTGGCGATGATACGATAAAGCAAAAAAGGAAAGTTTTGCTCTTTTTCGATAATGCCGCGTGTCACCACAAAATGTAAATTAATTCACAAAATGTACTCAACCTTCACTAATACAGAGGCAGCTTTTTGCAGTCGGAAGGCATTGCGTATTATACAGATTTTATAAAATCTATTTAAATTTTGGTTGGACTTTATTTTGTAAACCGCCACACTTGGTGGCTAGTTCGAATGGAGTCTATTGCGAATTATTTCCGAAAGGTAATCTTAACTCTCTATGAGATTTTATGTATTGGTAGAAGCTGTAACAAGTTCCGATTCTAAAGTGGAAAGTAGTACTACTAGTGATAAATAACTTTTTTCAACTATTAACGATTTTTACTGCAAAACGTGAAAGGAAACTTTATTCTAGTCTAGTCAATACTCAAAATAAATATTAAGAAAAATCTCTATTCTGATTGGTACTTAGAATAGAGTTAAGAAAAGAAGGTTAGTAAGGAGGATAGATGTTAATGCTGTGATGGCTGGGCGGGAAAAAAGATCGAGAAACTGACGCGTGCTGCTTTTTTAACAGATTTTTGCACGTATCACCAATAAAGTAGGAGGGAGAACGTGAGTTATAAGTTGTTTAAAAAGACTGAAGTTTCATTGATTCCTTGAAATGCTCTTTTTACTGCTGTCTGTATAGCGTATCCATGATAGATAGGGCTTCTTCTGGTTTAACTCTGCAATCCCCTTTTAAGTATTGAACGATATTTTGCCTTTTTAATCAAAGGAATAAATTATTGTTGTTATATATTTTTTATCAACATAAATGATTCATTCTGGAAGTAATTTTCCCATATGAACATTTGAAAAAGAAAAAAAAAATTCAGACGATTGGAGTCCGAACAGACTCTGCTTTTCTTTAATCTAGACAAGTGAAATATCAGGTGTTTTCTTTATTAGGAGAGTTAGTATAAAAGCTTTGCAATAGTTTGGTCTTCTGACTTCCAAGAATCAATCTGTGGCGACGATAATTGCTTATTTAACACTTTTCCTTCTATGTGTACCGCCGGCCATACACGCTCTCGGGACAAATGCATTTTAACGCGTAATTCTCTCACGAAAGCTTTTATACTATATTCCGACAGTTAAAGTGTTAATATGCGAAAAATAACTCTTTCCAATTTTCTGTCAATATTAAAAAGTGACGATTCCCAAACGTACAGAAATTTTCTGCGGATGAAATAAAGTAAATATGAATAGCTTCTGTTAAAAATTATTCTATTAATAAAAAAACAGGACACCATTATGCTGCCACCAATTTTCACGCGCATAAAGGCTAGCTTTGACCTTAAAATTCTTAGCCACTTTCTTTTAAAATTATTTCTTCAAAAATGTTCAGTTCTGAACTAATTTGATTTAAAGCGTTTCCTTTTTTTTAAACGACTTTTTTTTACTCTGGTTAGGCGATTTCACACAATACAAGCCTAGTTTCACAACCTTGAATTAATGTAAAAATCTGCTGCTTTTGTCACTTCAAATTAGAATTTGTTACCATTTTCAAGCGCACCTTAAAACTGTTTCACACGTGTGAGGTGTGAAATAACAATTAAAGTCTAACCTGTGAGAGAAAATTCTAATTTGGTGGCTTATTAGAATTTTCTCTACCAATGAGCTTTCCCACTTCGTAGTCACACATAGGATACAGATATAGGGTATCTGTAGAACCGGTTAACTTTCACAGAGTTCTCACACAAAAGCTTTTTTCCGCCTCTATCTACACTATCTAGTAGAGTTCTAATCGTCAATCACACGGGAATTTAGAGAAAACTTTCGATCGGCCAAATGAGCTTTCTCTCCGTGGACTCGCACATTTATAAGAGCTTAAAGTTGACAATGTCCTGGAGAGTGGAGTACCAAATATTCCAGTGCATCTCTCGCTTTAACGCGGTGATGTAAATGACGGTCATACTCATCGAGCTTTTCGTGTATATATATGTAGAGCTTTTTTAAGTGCGCGTCAACGTGAGAATATACGATTCGGATATACGATTTCCGCGCGAAAAACAACTGAGAGAATGAAATCGTTATTCGAATTCGAACCAGAGAAATAAGAGAATCTCTGCGATCTTATAAAACCGTGCACAAAGTCATTGAGTAGCACTATAGCAGTCGACGCTATGTGAGTAAGTGCTTGTTACACGAGTAACGTAGAGCTTTTGACTTCTGCGCCCGCGTGTATATCTCAAGAACACTTTTTGAATTCGAATATCTACGTAAATCTCGAATGAATAATGACGAAATTTTAACGTGAAAAGTGAAACACTGCCCAAAATCAACATTACCCGAAATCTCCCCCTCCTATCTCCGTAACCTAGCAATATTAAATATGACTTTATTATTATTTTTTTATAAAGTTTTTAAATGCTCTAAGTTTATTCGTAGTTGAATTAGTAATATGTATTTGTGTCCACACCGATAAATGCAATTCTTGTAATATGCAAATTATTTACCAACAACGTATTATATAAAACTATTTACTAAACGATATAAATAAGAAAAAATGTAGACATTAACTGCGTAATATGATTAGAACGAAAAAAGCCTGATAAAATTTAAATAAATTTCATTTTTGTTTTTCTATCTTTCCAGACATAAAAGAAAAGTTCAGAATTTCTTACCATGTAAGACACCTACACGTGGGGGACATTTGAGTGGAGGTGTTCCAGGAGCACATTCTGTGACATACGAAGATCCTGACGCACATTTAGGACATAGACCCCTTGTTATGCGACATCATCATAACGTTGAGGTAAGCCAAAAGCTTTTTATTCACAAAACAAGTTTACATTACTGATTTCCTTGTCATAGTTCTATCAAATCAATAGCCCACAAAGTACTACCTTCAGTGTAAGGTGACCCTATCAGGAGAAACCAATTGCTACTCCATCTCCAAGGCATGTCGTTATTATATTCTGAAATATCATCCCTGCAAGTAAGAATTCCTCTTTGCTCAATAGCGTAAACGCAGAAAAGGAAGGCAAACAGAATAGGCCTCTTGTTTTGTCTTTCTAGCTCTGATATAATTGCATAGCATTGATTTTGTTTGTGCACATCCTTCTGAAAAGGAAGCCTGCTTGTGATGTATCCTGAATTTATGGTAGCAAAGGATAAGGTTTGTTTGCTTATCGGATACGATACACACTTGATGAAAGTTCGAACAATTATCAACTAATCTTGCTTCATTCAGTGGCCTGATATACACTTCGAACAGTCACACTGAACAGTGTAATATATGCAAGAACAAATAGGTAAAGCTCCATGGGAACAGTCTTCAGAACAAGTTAATAACATGCCCAAGAGAAGGCAAAGACGAACTATATGTTTGTCCCTAATCAAAGTGTTTGCGTTCAAAACCAATAATTTTGGAATGGATGACGAGGTTATATGTTTATGCTGCTCCAGTGGTCGATTGAGTGTGTCAGGCTGATTATTTCGCTTGCTGGTCATGAATTCTGTAGAGAGTATTTCGGCTTTATTACTAAAATTATACATTGCATATCTGCAGCATAGTTCATAATATGTACTCAACAGTAAGTAGGGTCTGATTAGTTTCGACCAATTCAGCATTGTGCAGGTGTGAACCTATTACACCTTGCATAACATTTAATTGACAAGATAAATCTAAGGGATTCCTAAATATCAGCATTATTTCCATACGTAGCCAAGAACGTAATATGATACCTTACGAAATTTTTCTTCCAAAAATAAAAGGAAACCCATGTCACAAGTGGATTTACAGATGAATTGAATGAACACTGCGTTATGTGATATGATCCTTTTTCTGGGTTATATGTATTGTTGGTGGTTCTGTGATTCGTGTCTGATTTTCCCCCATCCACAAGAAATCGAAAAATAAAAATAAGATCCTTTATTGTTGGTCTGAAAGTATGTGTGGGAAAATGTTCGAAAACGTTGCCTCAATGACACGTGTTTTGACAGGATTTGTCTCAATATTTCAATGACGTTTGTCGTCTAAATTTACACAATAAGTCCGATTGAACAAAAAAAAAGCAAGCCAAGCATAATTCTACAAACAGATATGTACTGATATATACTAAGAAATGTGCCGGTACAGATTTCCTTGAATTCCTTCCTTTTGTAGTGATAATTTTTACGTTCAACTTTATGAGGAAATGCCGGGCCGGATATAGGTATCTCTTGCAATACCATAGCAACTTAAAGAAGATTGGGTTTTCTGGACATACTACGGTACTCGTCTAAAATACTAGATATAGGCTTGAATTTACTTACGACATTTTTTATTACAATCATGAGAGCAATTATTGATAAATAGTATTCATTAACACTAACACTTTGGATTCAAATTATAACGATTTGAAAATATTGTTCTATTTTTAGGCAATATTTACAGAGGCCATGTTATATTTTGGCATAAATACATAATAATAACTTCGAAAAGTTTTAATACTTTAAGAACCAACACAAATATTATA